>JARQOC010000010.1:6403553-6460308 GCA_033576535.1 Allobates femoralis
TTTTTTTTTAAAAAAAAACCCCCCCCCCAAAAAACCCCCCCCCCCCTTTCCCCCCCCGGGGGGGGGGGGGTTTTTTTTGGGCTTTAAACCCCCTTTTTTTTGGGGGAAAGGGGGGGAAAAAAAAAAGGGGGGGAAAAAAAAAAAGGGGGGGGAAAAAGGCTTTTTAAAAAAAGGGGGGTTAAGGGGGGGTTTTCCCCCAAAAAAAGGGGGCCCAAAAGGGGGGGGGGGGAAAAAAATTTTTGGGAAAAAAATTTTTTTTTCCCCTTTTTAAAAAAAAAGGGGTTTAAAATTTTTAAAAAAGGGGGGGAAAAAAACCCCTTTTTGGGGAAATTTTTTTTAAAAAAAAAAAAACCCCCCTTTTTTTTTTCCCCGTTTTAAAAAAAAATTTTTGGGGAAAAAAAAGGGGGTTTTTTTTTTTTGGGGGGGCCCCCGGGGGGGGAATTTGGGGGGGGGGTTTTTTAAAAAAAAAAATGGGGAAAAAAGGGGGGGAAAAAAAAAACAAACCTTTTTTTAAAAAAAAACCCCGGGCCAAAAAAAAATTTTTTAAAAAGGGGGGGCCCCAAAATTAAAAAACCCCCCCGGGGGGGGGTTTTTTAAAATTTTCACCCGGGTTTTTTTTTAAAAATTTTTTGGGGAAGGGGGAAAAAAAAAAATTTTTTTTTTAAAAGGGAATTTTTTTTTTTTTTTTTTGGGGGGGAAAAGGGGTCTTTTTGGGCCCCAAAGGGGCCCCTTTTTTCCCCCCCCCAAACCCCCCCCCCCCCCCTTTTTTTCCCCCTTTTCCCCCCCTTTTTTTTCCCGGGCCCCCGGGGGGGCCCTTGGGGGTTTAACCCCCCATTGGTTTGGCCCCCTCCCAAAAAGGGGGCTTTTTTTTGGGGGGGGTTTTTTTTTTTTTTTGGGGGGGCCGGAAGGAAAAAAAAAGGGGTTTTTTTTTTTTTCCCCCCCCAAAAAAAAAGGGGTTTTTTCCCCCCCAAAATTTTTTTTAAAAAATTTAAACCCGGGGGGGAAAAATTTTCCGGGGGGGAAAAAAACCCCGGGTTTTTCCCGGGGGAAAAAAATTTTTTAAAACTTAAATTGGCCTAAAAAAAATTTTGGGGGGGGTTTTTTTTTTTAAAAAAAGGGGGAAAAGGGGGGGAAAAAGGCGGCCAAAAAAAAGGGGGACCCCGGGGTTGGATTTTTTTTTTTTTTTTGGGGGGGCCCAAAGGGGGGGGGGTTTAAAAACCCCTTTTTAAATTTGAAAAAAAATTTTTTTGGAAAAAAATTTTTTAATAAAGTTTTTAAAAAAAAAAAAAATTTTGAAAAGGGTTGGGTTTTTTTTTTCCTTTTTTTTGGGGGAAAAATTTTTTTTAAACCCAAAAACCCCCCCCTTTTTAAATTTTTTTTTTTTTTTTAAAAAAAAAAGGGAAAAAATTTTTAAAAATTTTTTTTTGGGGGAAAAGGGGGGGGGGGGTTTTTCCACCCCCCAAGCGGGCCCCCAAAAAAATTTTTGGGGGGGGGCCCCCCAAGGGCCCCAAAAGGGGAAAAAAAAAAAATTTTTTTTTAAAAAAAAAAATTTTTTGGTTTCCCCTCCCCCAAAAATTTTTAGGGGTTTTTTAAATTTTTTAACCCAAAAATTTTAAAGGGGAAAAAAGGGAAAAAAAAAAACCCCAAAATTTTTTTTTTAAAGGGCCCCCCTTTTTTTAAAAAAAAAAAAAAAAAAAACCCCCAAAAAGGGTTTTAAAAAATTTTCCCCCCAAAAAAAAGGCCCCTGGCCCTTTTTTAAAAAAACCCCGGGGGGAAAAAATTTAAAATTTTTTTTAAAAAATTTTGGGGTTTTTTTTGGGTTTAAAAAAAAAAAAAAATTTTTTAAACCGGGAAAAAAAATTTTTAAAAAAAAATTTTGGGGGGAAAAAAATTTGGGGGTTTTTTGGTTTTAAATTTTTTTAAAAAAATTAAAAGGTGGGGGGAAAAAATTATTTAAAAAGGGGTTTTTGGAAAAAAAAAGGCCCCCCCCGGGGGGGTTTTTTTGTTTTTTTAAAAATTTTAACCAAAAAATTTTTTTGGGGGGGTTTTTTTAAAAAAAAAAAAAAAAATTTTTTTTAAAAAAATTTTTAATTTGAAATTTTGGGGGGAAAAAAAAATTTTTTTTAAAAAAAAAAATTTTTTTTTAAAGGGGGGCCCCCGGGGGGGGGGGGGGGCCCCCCCCCTTTTTAAATGGGGGGGGGGTTGGGGGGGGGGGGGGGGGCCCCCAAAAAAAAAGGGGGTTTTTTTTTGGGGGGCCCCAAAGGGGGGGTTTTCTTTAAAAATTTTTCCTAAAAAAAACCCCGGTAAAAAAAAAAAAAAAAATTTTTTTTTAAAAAAAAAAAAAAATTTTTTTTCCCCTTAAAAAAAAATTTTTTTCCCCCCCCCCTTTTTTAAAAACCCCCCCAAAAAAATTTTTCCAAAAAAAAAAAACCCCCCCGGGGGTTTCCCCCTTTCCCCCCCCAAAAAAAGGGGGGGGGGGGAAAAGGGGGGTTTTTTTTTGGGGGGGGGTTTTAAAAAGGGGGGGGAAAAGGGGGGGGGGGGGGGGGGGGCCCCCCCAATTAAAGGGGGGGGTTTTGGGGGGGTTTTTGGGGGGGGGGGCAAAAAGGGGGGAGGGGGGAAAAAGGGGGGGGAGGGGGGAAAAAAAAAAAAAAAAAAAGGGGGGGGGGTTTTGGGGGGGGGAAAAAAAAGGGGGGGGGGGGAAAAAAAGGGCCCCCCCCGGGGGGGGGTTTTAAAAAGGGTTTTCCCCCCCCCCCCTTAAGGGGTTCCTGGTAAAAAACCCCGGGGGGACCCCCCCAAAAAGGGGGGGGGAAAAACCCCCAAGGGGAAAAGGGGGGGGGGGGTTTAAAAAAAGGGGGAAAAACCCCCCGGGGGGTTTTTTGGGGGAATAAAAAGGGGGGGGAAAAAAAACCCAAAATTGGGAAAAAAGGGGCCAAACCCCAAGGGTTTCCGGGGGGGGAAAAAATTTTTTTAAAAGGTTTTTTGGGGCCCCCCCAAAAAAAAAAAAGGGGGGGGAAAAAAGGTTTCCCTTTTTTTAAAACTTTTTTTTTCCCCCTTTTTTTAAAAAAAAAGGGGGGGGGGGGCCCAAAAAAACCCCCCAAACAAACCGGGGGGGGGGCCCCCGGGGTTAAAAACCCGAAAAAAAAGGGGGGGGAAAAAACCCCAAAAAAAAAATTTTTTTTTAAAAAAAGGGCCCCGGGGGTTTCCTTTCCCCCAAAACCCCCCTTTTTTTTAAAAACCGGCCCCCCCGGGCCCCCGGCATCCCCCCAAACCCCCCCTTTTTTAAAACCCCTTTCCCCCCCAAAAAGGGGAAAATTTCCCCCCTTTTTTTTCCCCCCCCCCCCGGGGGGTTTTTTTTTTCCCCCCCCTACCCCCCCTTTTTTTTTTTTCCGGGGCCCCCCCCCCCCCAAAAAAGGGTTGGGGGTTTTTCCCCCCCCAAAAAAAAATTTTTCCCCCCTTTTTTGGGGAAAAAAAAACCCCCCCCCAAAAACCCCCCGGAAAAAACCCCCCCCAAACCCCTTTTAAAAAATTTTTCCCCCCCCCCTTTTTCCCCTTTTTAAAAAAAACCCCCTTTTTTTTCCCCCCCCAAAATTTCCCCTTAAATTTTCCCCCACCAAACCAAAATTTTTCCCTTTTTCCCCCCCCCAAACCCCCCTTCCCTTCCCCCCCCTTTCCCCCTTTTTTTTTTTTCCCCCCCCCTTTTAAAAAAAAAGTTCCCCAAAAACCCCCCCCAAAAATTTTTTCCCCCTTTCCCCCCCTTTTTCCCCAAAAACCCCAAACCCCCCCCTTTTTTTCCCCTTTATTTCCCCCCCCCCAAAAAAAAAATTTTCCCCCCTTTAAAAAAAAAAGGGGGGTTTTTCCCCCCTTTTTTTTAAAAACCCCTTTTTAACCCCTTTTTTTTCCCTTTTTTTTTCCCCCCCCCTTTTTCCCCTTTTAATTCCAACCGGGGTTTTTTTCCCCCCCCAAACCCCCCCCTTTTTTTTGGGCCCCCCAAAAATTAAAAAAAAATTTTTTTTTTCCCCCCCAAACCCCCCCCACCCCCCCCCCCTTTTTTCTTCCCCCCCCCCCCCCCCCTTTTTTAAATTTTTTAAACCCCCCCCTTTTCCCCCCCGGCCCGATTTCCCCCTTTTTTTTTTTTCCCCCCAAAAACCCCTTTTAAAAATTTTTTTAAAAACCCAAAAAAAAAATTTTTTTTTCCCCCCTTTTTTTTAAAAAACCCCCCTTTTTTTTTCCCCCTTTTCCCTTAAAAAAATTTTTTTTCCAAAAAAAAAAAATTTTTTTTTTGGGGGAAAACCCTGAATTTTTTTTTTTTTTTTTTTTTTAAAAGGGGTTTTTTTTTGGGGGGGGGGGGGCCCCCTGGTCCTGGCCCCTTTTTTTAAGGGGGGAAAATTTTAAATTTAAAATTTTTTTTCCCCCCGGGGGGGGGGGCCCCGGGGGGGAAAAATTTTAAAAAAATTTTTTTGGGGTTTTTTTTGGGGGGGCCCGGGGGGGGGGGTTTTTTTGGGAAAGGGGGGGGGGGGAAAAATTTTTAACCTTTTTTTTTATTATTTTTTTTAAAAGGGTTTTTAAAACCCCCTTTTTTTAAAAAAAACCCCAAAACCCCGGGAAAAAATAAAAAAAAAAAAAAACTAAAATTTTTTAAAAAAAAACCCCATTTTTCCTTTTTTTTTTTTTTTTTTTAAAAAAATTAATTAATTTTAAAAAAAAAAAAAAAAAAAAAAAAAAAAAAAAAAAAAAAAAAAAAAAAAAAAAAAAAAAATTTTTTTTTTTTTTTTTTTTTTTTTTTTTTTTTTTTTTTTTTTTTTTTTTAAAAAATGGTCCAAGGTAGGATTGAGAAGTTAAATCCCACCAACATAGCTTTTAAATCCTTAAAAATCCCTTTCAGTTCATCATACAATGTCTTTATTTGTGGTTTTTTGGAGAGAAGTGTTTTCCGCTCCCAGTGGGCTTGCAGGGGTTTACCCCTATTTTCAGCAAGCAGTGTTTAAACCCCCCGTGGTACAGGGAAGCAGTGTTTCCTTTAAAAAAACCCTATTGTACAAAAAGAGTGTTTACCCCCCAAATTTTACCAAAACAAAGCCAAAAGGGTTTACCCCCTGTTGACAACGACTTATTGCACACTGGTTGGGTGTATCCCGTTGATCGTCCCTCTTTGCCCCTTCGGGACTTTTTTTTTATTGGGTCTTCCTTTCCTTTATTCCTTACATTTTACATTCAAAATCCGATGTATTGTTTAACCCTTTAAATGGGAGGGATGTAGGGGATAATAGAGGAAATATGTAAAGGAAGGGTGGTGCTTAAAAGGGGTGAGTGGGGGGGATACGCGGAAAAATTTCCCGGGAAAAAAATTTCGGGGGTTTATGGGGGCGAGGGAAAAATTTTCTGGGAAAATTTTCCTCCTTTATATTACGTTGACCCTTTCCCTCTGGGTTTTAGTGAGGTTATTTCTCTCCCATGCAGGGGACCAAAAACAGACCCCCAAAAGGTGTTAGTCAATGAACCCCTTTTCATGCCAAAGAAAATGTTATCAATGTTTGGAAGTCACAAAAAATAAAGATATTAAAAAGCAATGGGATTTAAAAAGTGGGTCAACCAACTTGAATTTATACGTGCTTTGATGAAGTGACTTTTTCCCATTTCCCACACTTCCGAGGATGCTTGTGAACACCCCCATAAGTTGTGAATAAAAATTTTATAACATTGAGATTGATTTTTACATCCCGAAGATCCCCCCAACTCTTTCATTCTTCAAGGAAGTTTTCCCTAATGGGGCCCCCTTTTCACCCCCCTACCAAAAGGTTAGAAACCCCCGGGGTTGGGCGGAGACAAATTTTACCTGATCCCCTTTTAAACACCGGCATTAGCGGCGTGTAATTCAGGTTGTTCCCCCCTGTCCCCCTTTGGATAACCCGTCTTTCAAAACCCCGAATTACACGCCGCTATGCGCCTTTTGTTTAAAAAGGTAAACAGGTCAATTGTTTTACGACACCCCGGGGGTTTCTAAACCTTTTCGGTAGCGGGTATAAAGGGGCCAAATTTTACCTTTTAAAACTCCTTTTGTAAATTAAAGGTGAAGGCCCTCATTTTGGAATCTGGGGAAAAAAAATCAAATTTAAATTTGCCAAATTGCACCGAAATTGACCAAAAAAAAAACTTCCTACCCATAAAATTTTAAAGGGGAAAAAAATTTACAAGCCCGGTCAGAGGAGGGGGAAAAATTTGGTTTTCCCGGGTTTGAAAAAAGTTTAAAACGGGACATTTAAAAATTTTGTCTTTTTCCAGGGAAATTGCACGGGGGCCCTTTAGAACCCCGCGGTTTTTATTGGGCCCCAAAATTTTTAAAAAATTAAAAAAGCCCCCCAAAAACCCCTCCCTTAAAAGTGAAAACATCCCATCGTTTAGCCCTGAATGTCCAAAAAAAACATTTGGGGAAAGGGGCAGAAAGGGGGGAAGGGAGGGGGGTTTTTTTACCCCCCAAAGTTAAAATATATTCAATAAAAAATTAGTGGGGGGTTTTCCCCGGGGATTCACTTTTGCTTTCCGGGGGGGGCATTCCCCCTTTCGCCAACATTTTTTACGTACAACAATTTGGAAAAAATCAACACCCAAAATTTAGCTCCCCGCACCCCACCCTTACACTCCAAGAGAGGGGGATCCATGTAACCAAAATCAAATGTCTAAAAACCCCAACGCTAAAAAGCGAGTAATTATTTTGGGTGAAAATTGAAAAAAACGCATTTAGTTCCAAAAAATGTCCCCGTTTTTTTTTTTTTGGGTTTTTTAAATTTTAAAATTAAAAACCCCTTTAAACAACTTTTCCGGGGGGAAAAGAAAAAAACCAAAATTTTCCTTCTTTAAAAAGTTAAATTTGGTTTAGAAAAATTAGAGAAGAAATCTTTAACCCCCTACATTATTTAAAATTTGGGCGGGGGCTGGGAAAAAACACTTGTCAAAAATATGACTTGTGCCCGTGGAAACCCCCGAGGAAAAATTCCCGGGGGGAAACGCTTGTCAGTTAGATCAGATTTTTTTGGGGAAAAAAGCCCTAAGAACCCCTCGAAGGCGGAAAAAGTAATTACAAAGGGGGGGTTCCCCAAGAGATTCCGAAACATCCCGCCGTCATAATAAAGTAGTGGTCTTCCGATGGATAAACAACGTAATGGGATTCAATGAAAAGACATCGATGGGAAAATTTTGGAAAAACCCTTTAAAGGAAAAAAAATTTTAAAGTTACCATAAAAAAATAGAGCAATGCCTGCCCCCGAGGAGAGGATCGAGTCATTTGGGTCGGGAGTCATTTTTTACCCTCTTCCCCCATATAATAAAGACCCTTTAAAAGGGGTTACACCCAAATGGTAACGCACAAAATGTTTGTGGGTTTACTAAACAGAAGAAAATTTAAAGGGAATGGAAAAAGACTTCCAAAGAATTTAAAAGTTTATGCGCGATAAAAAAATTTTTCAAGACACTGTAATTTCCAATGTGATTTGGGTATGCCATGTTCTTTTAAAAAATAAATAAGGGTTTTAGCCGGGGAAAAGTCTTTTTTTTTATGGTGTATTGATTATCTTTTGTCGATTTTTTTGCCTTTTTTTTAATGAGGAATTTTACATGAAGTTTTTCCATTCATAATTTTTTTTCACCAACGTTGGCTTTCCTCTCTTTGTGGGAAAAATAAACCCTGCAGGGGGTTTTTTCCATGCGGGATTGAAAGGGGCCATAAAAGACATTTTGGGGCCCAAAGGGTTTAAACTGATTTTTTACCATTTTTTTCCTTTGGGGGAAATCCCATCCCCAAATAAGAGTAAGTGTTTTTTTTAAGCAGGGCAAAGGAGTTTTAGTCGTGGAGTCGGATTAGGGTTTAGGGAAAAAAAAGGAGTCGGAGGTTTGTCTTTACTTCTTCACAGTCTTGGGTTTTAGAAATCCAAAAAAAGTCAAGAAGTGGGGGTTAGTGTCCATTTTGGGGGGGTTGGGGTCGGATTTTAGGGAAAAAATTTAAAGGGGTCAGAGTTTTGATGGTTTTTCTTATTGGGTTCACAGCTTGGTTTTTGGGGTCGTGGGGTCTGGTGTTTTATTTTTAGTGAAATTTGGGTTTGGAAATTCCCCGGGAAAATTTTAGGAGGGCACGTTTTAAATCGGATGTTTTTGGGTTACCGACCCCAACAGCCTTTACTACAAGGGTTTTTTTTTGCTTCTCCCCAAAGCCCCCCCCCCCCCCTAAAACCCTAAAATTTTTCACATTTGCTTTTTAAATTTTTTTTTCCCCCGTATCCTCCCCCATACACAAAAATTTTTTTGATTATAATACAGGCCTTTGTGAAAGTATTTGGGCCCCCCCCATAACAGTGCCCTTTTGAAAATATTCAGGGCCCCCTTTTTTATCACGCCTTGTTTAAAATATTTGGCCCCCCTTTAAAATTTTCAACCCTTTTTCCACATTTCAAAGGGTTTTAAACATAAAGGTAAAATTCTAATTTTTTTGTGAAAATGAACAAAAGGGGGCCAAAAGGGGGAGGGGGGAAAAAATTTTTATTGGATTATTTTAAAAATTTTTTTTAAAAAATAAAAAACTGAACGTTGGGGGGGGGTGCCCCAATTTATTCACCCTTTACTTTCAGTGGGAAACAAATCCCCCCCAGAAGTTTCCCGGAGGGGTCCTGAATGATCCAATGTTGGGCCCTTTAAAAGACTGGTAATGTTTAAAAAGAAACCACCTTTTTGTGTAATCAAATTTTATCAGAAAATGAGGCCAAAAGGGCCCCTGATCCCCCTGGATGAAAATTCAGAGATCTACAGGGTGAGGTGGGAGAGTCTGGTTTTTTAGGACAACATTCGTTTTAAATGCCCAAATCTGGCCCCTTTTTGGAAGAGGGGAAAAAAGAACCTTTTCTCAAAGATTTTCCATAAAAAGTTGGTTTGAAGTTTGCCCAAGCCGCCTGGGAGACCCCAAACCTTTTGGGGAAAAAGGGGCTCTGTCAGAGAAACCAAAATTGAACTTTCTGGCCCCAATGCAAAACGTTTGTTTGGCAAAAAAAGCAAAAAAAGGAAGGCCCTTGTCCCCCCTGAAAAAAATTAACAAAACCGAAAAAACCCCCACTTTTTAAAAAAAACCCCCATGGTGGAGGCCCGAAAACACCCTCCCCACCCGTCACACTTGGTGGAGGCCTGAAAACACCATCCCCCCTGTTTCCCCACCCTGGTTGGGGCCCCCATTTATGGTTTGGGCCCCTTTTTTTCAGCAAGGGGGGGGGAAGATGGTTACAAAATTGATGGGAAGATGGGACGGACCAAATTCAGGGGAAAAACATTTGGAAGGGAAAACCCCGCGGAGTTTTGGAAAAGGGCCTGAGACTGGGCGGAGATTTATCTTCCAACAAAGACAAAAAGAATTCCCCAAAACCCCCTAAAGCAAAAAACTTAAAAAATGGAAAAGGGTCAAAAAAAAACCGTTCCAAAGGGGTTAGAAAAGGACAAGTCCATTTCCCGACCCGAATCCAAAAATTTTGGAAAAAGCTGAAAAAAATGCTGATCACAAAGCCTCCAAACCCCCTCATGAGCTCCAGTGTTCTGCAAGGAAGAAGGGGACAAAACCCAAGAGGGCTTTCAGCTGTTAAACACAGCACAAAAGGGGGCTTACAGGGATTTTAATCAGGGGGGCCCAATAATATCGCACCCCCCACTTTAAAAGTTTTTTATTTTTTTAAAAAAATTTTTAAAAAATTTGCCCAAAAATTTGGTTTCCCCCCCGGGTTGTTTTTCCCCCTTGTTTTGTTTTTTTAAAAAAAAAAAAAAATTAGAAATTTTATCTTTTTTGTTTTTTAAACCTAAATGTGGCAAAGGTTTTAAAAGTTCCCAAGGGGGCCAAAACTTTCACAAGGCAATTATTAACAAAGGGGGGTTTTTTCCGGGGGGGGAAAAACTTTCACAAGGCATGTTTCGTATTTAAAAGATTTTGGGGGCTGAAAAACTTTCCCCAAGGCAAATTGGTTTTATAAGGGGCGAATAATTTCACAAAGGGCCCGTATATACTAGGGGGCGAATATTTCACAAGGCACGTATATTTTTAAAAGGGGGGGGGGTTCTTTCAAAAAGGCTTTTATATTTTGGGGGCCGAATACTTTTTACCCAAAGGCTTTTAATAAAGGGGGCCGAAAAACTTTCCCCAAGGCTTTATTAAAAAGGGGGCCCCAATACTTTTACCAAAAGGGCCCGTATATAGGGGGCCCAATACTTTACAAAGGGGACCGGGATATACATAGGGGGCGAATATTTCACAAAGGGGAATGTTTAAAAGGGGGGGAAATACTTTCACAAGGCACTGTATTATTTGGGGGGGAATACTTTACAAGGACTGTAAAATAGGGGGCCAAAAAACTTTCACAAAGGGATGTTTTCAAAAAGGGGGGGGAAATACTTTCACCCCGGGGTTTTATATTAAAAAGGGGGGGGCCCCAAAAAATTTCAAAAGGCCTTTTATAAAACATAGGGGGCCCCAAATAATTTCCCAAAAAGGCACTGTTTTACAGGGGGCCGGGTACTTTCACAAGGCACTGTTATATTTTGGGGGGGGCTTTGGGAATTTTCTCCCTTTTACAAGGCTGTTTTAATTTTGGGGGCCCGAAAAAACTTTTACAAGGCACTTTATAAAAGGGGGGTTTTTCCGGATTTTTTTTCACAAAATTTGGCCTGTAAAAAATTTGGGGGCCAAAAACTTTCCAAGGCCCCTGTATATTGGGGGGGGGAAAAATTCCTTTTTACAAGGCACTGTATTAAATAATGCAGTGGCCCGTCTGCGTTGTAAATAGTCCGTATGTTAAAACAGAGGGGAGTTGGGGCTCTGCAATAAAAAAAGAAATAATGTTTTAAAACTGGATTGTAGTTCAAGTCCTTTTATTACCCAAAGGGGCATGCCCCCCAAATTTCCCTGAAAACCTTTCCCCCCCCGGGGGTTTTTGGGCTCCCGGGAATTTTAGACTGAGGGTTTCTGTGATCACATGTTTCCCCGGTCTAGAAAGTGACCCTCTTTCCCCAAAACCCCCGGTCTCCGGGGAGTGTTTTTGGAGCATGCGGGCCCCCTTGGAAGACAATTTGGCCAGAAAACCAAAGTCGAGGGGTCTTTGGGAAAGGCTCTGGCTGAAACCCCGGTTGGGAGGGTTTTTCTCTCAGTTTGGGGTTTTTTGTCCCGGGGTTTAACCCTGGAATGGAAAAAATGTGGGAAAAAGGGTTGGGGTCCTGGAAGGTACACGGGTGGGAGACCTTTTGGGGTATTCAGGAACCCACAGTCCAAAATGCGTAATTTGGGGCTGATAAGTGTTTTGGGGATCCCTGATAGGTAGTTTGCTGAATGTTTGGGCTGGCAAAGGGGTCAGTGAATGGAGCTGGGGAAAAGGGTGCTGGGGAAAGTTTCCCAAAAAGGGGTGTATATAATACCAGGGGGGGTTCCGAATTGGAAAAGACTGTAGTTTCAAATGTTTGTGATGTTCATATTTGAAAATGGTTTTGTTTCCAATGGGGTTAAAATTTCAGGTTTTTCAAAAAGGGGGTTTTAATTAAAAAACCCCCTGGAAAACATTTTATTACCAAAAAAGGGGAAAAACCCTAAAAAATTTCCCAAATCAAACCCCAAACCCCCGTGAGTGGGCCCCCCCATACACACCGGGGGTGGGGGAAACCGTTAAACAATAATGGTAAATTTAAAATGACAGGTGAAAAGGGGCTACCCCCCATTGGGAGGCTCCGGGGAAAGTTGGGGGGTTAACCCAAATTGGGGGGGGGGGAAAAACCTTTAGAGTCCCCGGGAAGGGGGAAAAACTAGCAGGGGCCCCAAACCGGGGGAAAAGGGTGGGGGGGTGCCCCCCTTTTCCCCTTTTTGGGGGCCCGGGGAAACCTCTCAACCCTTTTTGGGGGGCCTGTCTTCTCCCCCACCCCCATGGGCGGGTCATTCTTTTTCCCCCCCTATCGTGGGGGGGGTCCCCCCCCCTTTTGGTGGGGGGCCAATGGGGGCTTCCTGGGGGGGCCTTTTGGGGGGTTTTCAAAAACCCAAAAACCTTTTCAGGGGGCCCCGCTCCACTCCCCTATTTTTTGGCCTATTTCCCCCCCATTTGGGGGCCCCTCCCTTTTCCCCCGAATTTAAAGGTTTTTCCTCCTTCCCCCCCATGCTCCCTTTCCCTTCTTTCCGGCCCCCCTTTGGGGGGCTGTCTCTTCCCTTTTTCCCGGGGTTTTAAAAATGGGGGGGCCTCCCCCTTTTCCCCCGTTTCCCCCTTTTTTTTCCCCACGGGGGGGCCCCCCGTCTTCCCCCATGAGGGGGTGGGCAAAACCCCCCCTGGTCGTGGCCAAAAAAATTTTTTCCCTTTCTTGCGGGGGGGCCCCAAATTTTTGGCTGGGGGGCGCTACTTTCCCCCATTTCCCCTCTCCCCCTTTTGCCATTTCCCCCCATTTTTCTTCCCCCTTGCTCTCCTTTTTTTATTTCGTTTTTACCTGCTTTCCCTTCCTTTTTTTTTTCTGGTTTTTCCCCCCCTTGGCCTCCTCTTTCCCTTTTCCCCTTTTCCCCTCCCCCCGTTGGGCCCCCGGGGGGCCCCTTTTTCGTTTTTCCGGGGCCAAACCCCCCCCCTGTGCTCCCCTTTTTAACCCCCACCCCCTTTTTTTAAGCCCCCCCTCTTTCCCCCCCCCACCCCCTCTATTTTTTTTTTTGAAAACCCCCCCACCCCCCCTTTCCCCCCGGCCCCCCACCCCCCGGCCCGGTTTGGGAACCCTTTTAACCCCCCTTTTTTCCCCCCTGCTTTCACTTCGGCCCCTGGCCCCCCCCTCCTTCTCCCCTTTCCGACACTGGGCCCCCCGTGTTTTTTGTTTCTGCCCCCACCCCCCCTCTGCCCCCCCGTGCTTTTTTCTGCCCCCCCAGTGACTGTATGCCCCCCCGTTTTACCCCCTGGCCCTTCTCTGTGCTTTTTTTCTGCCCCCTCTCTTTTCACTCTTTTTTTGCCCCACCTTTGCGCTCTTGCCCCCATGCTGTTTTTTGCCCCCCTGATCACTCTCTGCCACCCCGTGCTCTCTTTTTTTGCCCCCGATATTGGCCCCCCCTATGTCTTTTGTTTTCCTGCCCCCATGTCTCTTTTTTTGCCCCCCTGTTTTTTTTCTGCCCCCTGCTCTCTTTTTTGCCCCCTTGTTCTTTTTCTTCCCCCTTTTTCTGCCCCCTGTTTTTTTCTGGCCCCCTTTTCTTTTTGACCCGGGCCTTTTTTTCCCCCTGCCCACCCCCTGCTTCCCCCTTTTTCCTTTTTTAAGGGCCTGGCCCCCCCGCTCTTGAGTTTGGGGGAAAGGTCTTTGCCCCCGTCCTGACCCCCTGTGTTTTTTCCCCCCGGTCCTTTTTTCCCCCTTTGGTGATTTTTCCCCCGGGTTTTCGGTTTTTCGGGGAAAGGCCTTTTTTGGGCCCCGCAACCCCCTTGTTTTTCCCCCGGTGTTTGCCCCCGAAAGCCTTTTTGGGTGGCCTTTTTGGAAGTGTCCGTTTTTTACCCCGATTTTTTGCCCCCCTGCCCTTCCCCGGCCCCCATATTTCCTCCCATTTTACTTGGGGGTTTTTTATGGGGCCGGCGTGGGATGGTGCATGTGTGGGGTCGGTAGACAAACCTGGTGGAGGGCGGGGGGCCTATGAAGGTTGGGGGTTTTTTTTTAGGATTTTGGCCTTTATTTGGCTTTCTTTGAAAAAGGGGCCATATTTTTTTTTCCCCCTACCCCCCATTTTGCAATTTCGGCCGGCAAGGGTTTGGGGAAAGGAGAAAGGACCCCGCCCGGTTTTTAAGGGTTTTTTTTTTGTTTTTACCCAAATTAAAAGACACTTTTAAAAAAAGGGAGGTTTTAAAAAAGGGAAAAATTTTGGCCAAAAAACGGGCGGACCAAAAGTTTTACAACCCCGGGCCCTTGGGTGGGTGAGGGGTTTCAGTAGGTAAAAAAAAGAGGGCCTTTTGCCCCTGAGGGCCTCCCCAGTCTGGGAAGGTTTGGGGGGGGAATTTAAATAGGTGAGGAGGGCAGGTTGTGGATGGCGGGGCATGTCCCTGCTTAGGGTTTTGAAAATCGAGCCTCTGGGCAATGGGAAGCCAGTGAAAAAACTTGGGAAAAGAGGAGAGGTTTGGGAAAAAATCAGGAGACAGGTGGATTAGTAAAAATAGCCCTTAATTTTTGGTTTGATTTGGGGGGGTTCAATATTTCTAGTGGGAGGGGCCAGTGAGCCAGAAGGGGTTTTCAAAAAGTCCCAGGGGGGGGATGATTTGGGGGATGATGAGCTTTTTTTGTTTGTTTTTTGGGCAAGGGGAAAGTCAGATCCGGGAAATATTTTTTGAGTCAGAGTCAACGGAGTGGCCAGGGCTTTGGGTATTTTGGCTTGAAAAAAGAGGGCCCAGTGGGAAAGGGTTACTCCCGAGGCAAACGGCATGCAGGACTGGGGAAGTAAAATAGCCATTCACCCTTTTAAAGGAATTAAGGGGCTGGTGGTGTTTTGTCTAAGTTCAGTTTTAGAAAATGAGAAAAGGGAAAAAAGGAAAGAAATACCCCGTTTCCCCCCAAAAAAGGGGGGCCCCCCCCCAAAATTAAAGGATTCCCGGGGGTTTAATGGCCTGGAAAAAATAAGGCACCCCCCGAAAATAAGGCATGTCTCCCTTTTTTTTTATAATAAATATGCTAAAGATCCCGAAGAAAATTGGGGGGTTTAAAATGCCACCCCCCTTCCCGGCCCCCCCCCCTCCAGCCCCCCCCCCGCTCGTTTTCCCGGTTCCGTTGCGTGAGCGGTGCCGTAGATTCATGTAGACGGGACCGCTCTATTTTTTTTAAGCCCCCCCCGGCCCCTGAACCGGGCCCAAAACCCAAAAGGCTTCCGTCCCGCGGGCCCTTTACAGGAAATCCCTGCATAAAAACAGCTTTTTGGCCTTTTTTTGTTGGCCGGGCCAGGGCGGCTCCTTTGGCCTTTTTGATTGGTTGGGACAGCGGAATGTTTTACTCAGCACCAAAGGGAAAAGAAGGGGCGGTGCTGTCCCCCTTGCAGGCCGGTGAGCACCGAGATAGCGGACAGGGGGAACCCGGGCGCAGCGGGGCAAATCAGAGGGTGCCGGAATGCCCAGGGGGAAAGTGAAAAGTGTTTTTCCCTTGGCCCCGTGTGTTGGCCCCTGTGTTGTTTGTGCCCCTTTTTTGGTGTGTGTGTGTGTGGGCCCCTCCCGGGTTTTGTGTGCCCCCGTGTGTTTTTGTGCCCCCTGTGTTTTTTGGGGCCCCTTTTTTTTGTTTTCCCTTTGTGTGGGTTTTGACCCCTGTGTTTTTCCCCCCTTGGGGAGTGTGAGACTCTGGGTTTTCCTATTTGGGGATGAGCGGGTTTTTTGGGGGGCCTTTCAAGGGGGGTTTATAAAGTTAAAACCCCCCCGGGAAAAAAAAAGACATGGCGCCTCTTTCGGAGCAAAAAAATTTAAAAAATGCTGTTTTTTTAAAATTTTGGGGGGGAAAAACGGGGGAGCCCGTCAGACCCTTGGGGGGAAATTTTTTTTAAAATTGGGGGGTATCAGGTCCAAAAGAGGTTTAAACTGGTGTCATCAGCATAAAAATGATTCGAAAAGCCGTTTGGAACTATGGGGCTGTCCCAGGTGAAAGTTTTAGGTAAAAGAAGAGCAAGGGTCCAAGAAACCCGAATTTGGGGGGACACCAAAAAGATAAAGGGGGCGAGAGGGAGGGGGGAAAATGGGAGGGGGGGGGGAGACGTTGAAAATTAAAATTTGTGAAGTTTTGAAGAGAACCAGGGATAGGGGCCGGTCAGTATACCAAGAGGGTGACAGAATCTGTAGCCCCAAAATACTGTTTTGTGTAATTTTGGTTGGGGGGAAAAAAAAAACCCGCCTTTTAAAGGACCCTTTTAAAAGGGACCTCATTTAAAATTGAAATTTAATAAAATTAATAATATTGTTAGGTTTAAAAAGGGGAATGGGAAAAGAAAAAAGTAAAAAAAAAAAAATGACAACCAGGGAACCCCCCGGTTTGTGTTTTTCCGGGGAATTTTAAAAAAAGGGTTTTTTTACTTTTAAATGTCAGAAACCCCCCGGGGGCCAAAAGGTCCCGCCCCAAAATATTTTAAAAAGGGAGGGTGGTTTTCCTAAACCCTTTCCCCAAAAGACCTTACCCTTTTTATAATCCCCTTTTTTTAAAAAAACCCCTTCCATTGGAATCCTGTCCCCTAGGACCGGAAGGTTAAGAACCCCTTCCCAAATGGGCCCCCAAGGCCTGGGCAAAGGGGGCCCAGGGGAATTAAAAGGGTAGGTGGTCAGGCAAGGCCTTCCCAAAGGTGGGGCAAGCCAATTCCCCACCAAAAAAGGAAATCCCTCCGCATTCCTGTCCCAATTTTTAGGGGCCCCCTCAATTTAAACCAATTTTAAACCAAAACATTGTAACAATTGTTATTTTGGGAAAAGCAAAAGGGTAAAAACATGCCCTTTTCCCCCCCCACCTACCAAACCCCATTTGCCCCACACGGAAATGTTGCCTTTTTTGGGTATTCGGGCACCCCTGATTTCCCTTCCCCTTCCTCCCCCCACGCCATTTTCCGTGGGTGATTTTCCCCAATTACCAAAAATTGGGGAAAAAGTGTTTCCCAAAATTCCCCTTCATGGAAATTTGGGGGGCCCTTTGGCCGGGGGCTCACTATTTAACGGCAAGGGTTTAAAAGTGGAAGCCGGGCCCCCTTAATTTTGGGGAGAAAAAGGTTTCCCGAACGCCGGTTGGGGGGGCACAAAAAGGGGGACGGAGTTTGAACTCAATTCCCAAAAAGTAATTAGGGCCCCTTTTTCCCAGCCCCCCCCCAGTAATGGAATTGTCCAAAAACTGCCCCGGCCCGGGGGAAAATTTTCAAACGCGAGGGAAAACAAGCTTAGGGGGACAGGAAAGAGAGGCGTAGGGGTTCCCCCAAACCCGGAGGGCATGGTCCTGTTGGGCAAAGGCGGGAAACCTCGGTTACAGGGGAACACAGGCCAAGGTTGGCCAGTTCCCAACCGGTTGGTTTCCCGGGTTTTTTCCCAATTTTTTGGAGGGCAGGAAGAAATTTTAAAAAAAGGGGCCCCTTTTGAAAACCTGCCTTGCCCGCCCCCCGGGGTAGCTAGCGCGCCGGACCCCCACCCGGGACGGGGTGGGGGTCCCCAGGGGGTTTGGGAAACCCCGCAGAGGGGGAGGGGCGGATGGCAGTTTTGCACCCCAAAACCACCCTTTTTTCCAAAAAAATCCCCCAAAAACCCTGGAAAAACACCCCAAAACCGACCGGGACATTCCCCCAAATTGGAAGGGGTGGGTGGGTTTTTAGTGACAGTTTGGGAACCATACCCCTTTTAGGGGACAAAGGTTAAAAAAGAAGGGGGGAAGAGGGGGAGGAAAGGGGTAGAAAGGCCAAGGGGGTTTCCACCAGCCCAAAAACCCCAAAGGGAGGGGGCCAAGAGAGGAAGGGGGAAAAGGAAAAGAAAGAAAGGAAGGTTTTCGGGAAAGGGGTTTCTGAAAATCAAGGAAACCCCAAGGGGAAATCCAGAAACCCGGGAAGAGGGGGAAAGGCCCCGGGCCCTACCAGTACCCGAAAAATTTTTGTTAAGGAAGGGCAATCGGGGAAGTTACGGGCCCTGGAAACAAAACCCGGGCGGGAAATCTTATGGTTGGGAACCCTTTTGCCCCGGCAAGGGCACCCATTCCCCGGGGGGTGGCTCTAAAAAAGGGAAACCTTTTAAAAAATTTCAAAACCCCCGGGTTTCCCAGTTTTCCCAAAAAGGGGGGGAAAAAAAACCAATTTTTAAAGGTTGGGGGCCACCCCAAAATTTTGGAAGGCCCGCCCCTGGAACACAGGCCCCCAAAGGGTGGGGTAACGCTAAGGCTGCCGGCGAAAAAGGGGAAGAGGGGCCAAAAGGGCCCCGGGAAAGGGCCATAGGGATTTAAAGGGGAAAGGACGGTTTGGCCAAACCTTTGGAATTGGCCGGGAGGTTTTTTGGGAAACCCGGGTTTTATGCCCGGGGGAATTTAAAGTTTAAAAGGAACCTTTTAAATTTAAATCTGAACCCCGCTGACCCAAAAATGAAAAAGGGGGGAAAGGGTGTTGAACCCTCCTTTTTGCCGTTTTTAAATTTCCAGGGGGTTTTTTGGGGTTTTTATTCCCTTTTTTCCCCCCCTTTAACCCCCCCGGGGCCCCAGGGGGCTATTTTGTTACTCCCCCTTCCTTCAGCCCCACCATTCTCCCTTTGGCCCGAAGAAAAAAAACTTTTAAGGGTTTTTGGGCCCCCTAAATTTTTAAAAATTGGGTGGGGTTTTTAAATGTATCCCCTTTGTTTTTATTCCCCTTTAATTGGGTTGAAGGGGACACCCTTTGGAAGGGAAATTTTGACTCCCCCACCTCCCGGGGTTCCGAGTCCCCCCGGGGCCCTGGGGCCAGGGGGCATCCAAAAAAAGCCCACCCCATTTTGGGACTTTTTAAAAAAGGGCCCAAACCCGGGGTTTTGGGGCACCCCTGGCCCTTCCCCCCAACTTTGGGCCCCCCCAAGGGGGCCCAAAACCAAAAAAATCCATTTAAGGGCCTTTTAAAAAGGCCCCCTTTCCACTCTTTTCAACTTTGGAAAAACCAAAACCCTTTTTTTTTTTAACCACCCTTTTCCCAGCCACAAAATTAGATATCAAAATTTTCCCACAAAGGGTTTTATTTTTGGAAAGGAATCCGGAAAAAGTGGGCCTTTCGCCCAATTTTCCAAAAACCTTTGGGAAAATCTAAAGGGGGCCCCAATTTTACCCCTTTTTCCCTTTCTTTTAACCGGAAATTTGCCTTTTAGGGTTTTTTGGGCCGGAAAAAATTGAACCCCCGGGTAAATTTTGGGTTCCTTGTTTTTTTGGTCCCAAAAACCCGGGGCCACCTCTTTTTGGGAGGGTTTTGTGCCCCTCCCGGGATTTAACAGAACGGCCTCCCCCAACCAAAAAATTAAGCCGTGGGCCCCCCTTCAAACGTGCTTTGGAAAGTCCACCCAAACCCCAAAAGGGTCTGGAAAATCTTTCAGGGGGGAACCCTCTGCTTTCCAAAAATCATGGGTTTATTGTGGAACCGGGGACCCAGGGTTTTTTGGGACCTTGGGACGGAAAAAAGTTGAGGGAAAAGGGAAAAAACGGTTAAAAAAAATTTTTTAGGTTGCCCCAAAAGAGCAAAGCTCCGGGCCTCATCCTTCCCCCCGTATCCTCTTCTGGCCCCAAAAAAACCAAAAATGCTGGAATCTGCAAAAACAAATTTCCCCGGCCAAAAGCAAAGGGTGTTGGCTAAAACCCTAAATTGCGTGGGTTGAAAAAACCCCAACCAAAACCTAATTTATTTTTGGGCCCCGGCCTGGGGAAAGAACCCGGAATCATTGGTTTTACCAAAAAACCGCCCTTTTTAAAAAAAAATTAAAGGGGGTTTTGGGGGTTTTTTTGGCCCAAAAAAAGGGGAAAAAAAAAAAAAATTTTGGGAAAATTCGAGGCCAAAGGCCCCCCCCTTTTAAAAAACCCCAAATTTTCAAAAAGGTTTGGGGGCCCCTGTCTTTTAAAAATGGGGTTTTGGGTTTCTTTACAAAAAAAACCAAAAAAAGGAAATTTTCCCAATCCCGGTTGGGGAAAATAAGCCGGGGTTTGGGATTTTTGAAATCACCCCGGTTTGGGCCCCTTTTGGGGGGTTGTTTTTAAACGCTTTGGAAAAAATTCTTTAAGAAAATGGTTTGAACCCCCCCGGGGTTGGGAAAACCACCCTTTTGGGCCAAAATTTGGCAAATTTGTATACCAAACAAACAACTTTTTCTCCATATTCCGGGTTTCGAAAAACCCCTAAGACCTCTTTTTATACATTGGAAAAATTTGGGGCATTTTTGTTACAGGTTCCAAAACGGGGGGACCCCGTCCCGTTGGTTTTAAACAAGGTTTACTGGAAACGCCCATTCCCAAAAATTACCTTTTACCATGTGGGCCCGGCTTCTTTTTATTTTTTAAAACTTCCCCTTTTGGGTCAAAAGGAAACATCCCTTTTAAAGGGGGTGGTTTGGGGAAAAAAATGGAGCCAAACCCCTTGGGGGGTTTCCCCCCCCCTTTCCCCTCTCAAAAACCCCTCCCAACCCCTATTTAACAAGTAGGGGGGGGAAAAGGGAAAGGGTTAAAAAGAAAGGAAGTTGTTTAAAAAAAGCGGGGAAATTTCGTTTTTTTAAAAACCTGCCCCCAAACCTAAAAGTTTTTATTTTTCCAAAATTTTTTTAAAGGGCCAAAGGGCGGGATTTTTAAAAATAAGGGAAAAAAAAATGGCCCCTATTTTTTTTACCCCAATCTTGTTGTTTAAAAATTTTGGGGCCACATGGCTTTACTTTTTTTAAAATGGCCCTTTGGGCCGTGAAAAAAAAGGTTTTTTTCATCCCTCTGTTTTGGGGGGAATAAATTTCTTGGGAAACTTTTAGCCCCGTTCAAAAGAATTTATTTTTTTAATTTTTTTCCCCTTTTAGAGGTCCAAAAAGCGCAGTAACCCAAAAAGGGGGGAAAAAAGGAAAAATTTTTCCCGGTTTTTGGCGCTGGTGGCAGGGGTTTTTAAAAAAATTTTAAAGGCCCAACCAAGGGGTTGGGGAAGGGGGAGGGAAAACACTTAAATTTAAAACGAGGTTTTTAGGAACACTCAACTCGAAATTAAAAATTGGGGGTTATTTTTTTCTGCCCCTCCTTACACACCTGACCTGGGTACTGGTTTAAAGGTTTTCAAAGTTTAAAGTGGTGAAAACGGGACCCGGGAGGTAAAAAGGGTTGGGTTTTTTCCCCTTTTGCCTTTAATTTTTTGGGGGAATTTGAAAAAGGAAACTTTCCCTGAATTTGGCCTTTCTCTAAGGCTTGAAAGGGCCTTTGGGGGTGCCCCCTGCCGGCTGGGGTATTTGCAGAAGCGGGGGTTTTTTAAAATTCCCCCCGGGGAAATAAAATTCGCCCCGCCTGTTCCCTTAAAAAGGCGGGGGGGCGGAATTCTGGCAAATGCGGGGGTTTGGGGCCCCTTTGACAACCCAAAAAAGCGGGAAGGAAAAAGTTTTGCCATTGATTTAATTGGGGAAATGGGGGTTTTTTCCAGGGGTTCAACCCCACCCATTTGGGTAACCCAAACCCCTGTTGGGGGGATTTGCCTTTTTCCCTTTTCTTACCCCCCTTTGTGGGTCCAAAGGGTGCTCCGAAAAAAAAGTTATTTTAAATTTCCCCCTGTTTTAAGGGGTGGGGCCCCCAACCGTTAAAAGGGGATAACCCGGGGAAGGTTTTCATTTTAAAAGGGGAAATGGTTTTTTAAAAACCCCCCCTTTTGCTTGGGGCCCCGTTAAACCCGGTTTTGGGGGGGGGGAAACAATTATTTAAAGGGGGCTTAAACCCCCCCATGTCTTTTTTCCAAGGGGAAACAAGAGGCATTTTCCCAATTTTTGGAAACCCCGCCTTTGGGTCCCAGAAAAGACCTCCACTTCTTAATTTTAAAGGGAAATTTTTTTAAAGGGGGGGCCCCCACCAACGTCCCCTTCCCAGGGGCTCAGTGCTTTTCCCTTTTTTGGCCCGGTGCCTTTAAAAGGGCAATTTTCCAAAAAAAACCCCCCTAGTTTAATGGCAGGGTTAAATTTAAAGAGGCCTTTTTCCAAAACCTTTAAGGGTCCAATTGGGAATTTGTGGGCCCCTTATTTTTTTAACATCCCCTTTCCCCCTGTTTAAAAAACTATCATACAGAAACATCGCGGAGAGTTGCCTCGTGTGACAGGGCGATAATCAGGAGAAAAATCGCCTGAGCAACATCGCCAGGTTTCCCAACGTTGTTGGGAAACCTGGCGATGTTGCTCAGGCGATCATGCCTGATCGCCCTGTGTAACGCGGCAACCTGCAATGTTGCGGGCGATTCCGCCTATCTCCAACATTGCGGGTTACCGCTCGCTGGGTTGCTGGGCAACCCAGCGAGCGATAGCCGCAGCAACTAGCCGGCGACATCGCCGGTAAGTTGCACCGTCTGACATCTCCCCGGCGATGTTGCCAGGGATGCGCGCTCCCGCGATCGCTGGCAACATCGCCGGCGATATCTCCCTGTGTGACGGTACCTTAAGCGTGATGTCACAGCAGGAGACGGGGTCACCGGCCTCCTGCTGTGAAATCACCGCCTTTCCCTGCTCTGCTCCATGTTAACCATGGTGCAGGGTGGGGAAAGGCGGTGACATCACCACAGGAGGCGGGGTAAAGCGGCCAGCACTGCAATAAGCTCTGTGTACTATGCTGCAGGCGAGGGAGACAATGACCGGCATCAGAGAAGCGGCGGATTAAATATGCAGGGGGTGTGAAACTGCCCTTTGGCTCCAGCCACAAGCCACCTCCTATTTGGCTCGTCAATGTAAGTTTTCAAAGTGTATTATCTTGGGGTACAGGGGGGCTCAAGGGCTGGGGGACCCCTTGCCTGGATGCAGCAGACATGCTGCCTCCAGTGCTGTAATTAGATCACCATGTGTGGTTGATGACAGGTCCTCTTTAAAGGATTTAATAGCAAGTTCTTGCTAAAAAAAATATCCACTAGTTTAATGGTATCTGAGCTTCAATGTATTATGAAGAGCAGACCAGGTCTTCTAATGACACCATTTGAAGGACCGTAATTGGCGTTTCCTAATCTAGTGGCTCCACTTCACTTTAAGAGCAGTAAAGACCCTTTCACACACTGTTAGAACAGGCTGATCATCTCTTTGTATGCCACAGAAATAAGGGCTCTTATGTAACCTTTCAAGGACCGAGGCGACTTCAGCCTCAAGGACCCAAAACATTGTCACACATATCCTCCTAATGTTATAGAACCTGCAGTATCTCAACATGTTGTTATATTTATGAAAAGAGCAGAATTTCTAGAGAGAATTTAAATGTACATTCCCTATTACTATAGTATAATATTATATGCTAGTACAGTTGGGTAATACAGACAGTTTTAAGATCAGAGGTTTTCCTCCTTTTGGAGCTTTGACACTGAATCATAAGGTATTGAATCAATCGAACATTAAAATGAGAAAAAGGTCAATTAAATTCATTGCTGATATAGCGAAGGCACAAGCAAGAACCCAAAATCCACGTCTGTGTCACTGGTTCTGGGACCCTGTGATAGGATAACTAAATACGGTGTTGGCCAAAAGTATTGACCCCCCTGCTATTCTGTCAGATAATACTCAGTTTCTTCCTGAAAATGATTGCAATCACACATTCTTTGCTATTATTATCTTCATTTAATTTGTCTTCAATGAAAAAAACACAAACAAAATTGTCCTAAAGCCAAATTGGATATAATTCCACCAAACATAAAAAAGGGGGTGGACAAAAGTATTGGCACCCTTAGAAAAATCATGTGATGCTTCTGTAATTAGTGTAATTAACAGCACCTGTAACTTACCTGTGGCACCTAACAGGTGTTGGCAATAACTAAATCACACTTGCAGCCAGTTGACTTGGATAAAAGTTGACTCAACCTTTGTCCTGTGTCCTTGTGTTACCACATTGAGCATGGAGAAAAGAAAGAAGACCAAAGAACTGTCTGAGGACTTGAGAAACCAAATTGTGAGGAAGCATGAGCAATCTCAAGGCTACAAGTCCATCTCCAAAGACCTGAATGTTCCTGTGTCTACCGTGCGCAGTGTCATCAAGAAGTGTAAAGCCCATGGCACTGTGGCTAACCTCCCTAGATGTGGATGGAAAAGTAAATTTGACAAGAGATTTCAACGCAAGATTGTGCGGATGGTGAATAAAGAACCTTGACTAACATCCAAACAAGTTCAAGCTGCCCTGCAGTCCGAGGGTACAACAGTGTCAACCCGTACTATCCGTCGGCGTCTTAATAAAAAGGGACTGTATGGTAGGAGACCCAGGAAGACCCCACTTCTTACCCCGAGACATAAAAAAGCCAGGCTGGAGTTTGCCAAAACTTACCTGAGAAAGCCTAAAACGTTTTGGAAGAATGTTCTCTGGTCAGATGAGACACAAGTAAAGCTTTATGGGCAAAGGCATCAACATAGAGTTTACAAGAGAAAAAAAGAGGCATTCAAAGAAAAGAACATGGTCCCTACAGTCAGACATGGTGGAGGTTCCCTGATGGTTTGGGGTTGCTTTGCTGTCTCTGGCACTGGACTGCTTGACCGTGTGCATGGCATTATGAAGTCTGAAGACTACCAACAAATTGTGCAGCATAATGTAGGGCCCAGTGTGAGAAAGCTGGGTCTCCCTCAGAGGTCATGGGTCTTCCAGCAGGACAATGACCCAAAACACACTTCAAAAAGCACTAGAAAATGGTTTGAGAGAAAGCACTGGAGACTTCTAAGGTGTCAGCAATGAGTCCACACCTGAATCCCATAGATCACCTGTGGAGAGATCTAAAAATGGCAGTTTGGAGAAGGCGCCTTCACATATCAGGGACCTGGAGCAGTTTGCCAAAGAAGAATGGTGTAAAATTCCAGCAGAGCATTGTAAGAAACTCATTGATGGTTACCGGTTGATCGCAGTTATTTTGGCTAAAGGTTGTGCAACCAAGTATTAGGCTGAGGGTGCCAATACTTTTGTCCGGCCCATTTTTGGAGTTTTGTGTGAAATGATCAATGTTTTGCATTTTGCTTCATTCTCTTTTGTGTTTTTTTTATTGAAGACAAATTAAATGAAGATAATAATAGCAAAGAATTTGTGATTGCAATAATTTTCAGGAAGAAACTGAGTATTATCTGACAGAATTGCAGGGGTGTCAATACTTTTGGCCAACACTGTATACTGTTATTAAATGAAGGATCCTCATACACATAAATGCTTGTATTACCCCAGCATGAATGAAATCAATATCAGATTCCTATGGCAAGGGGTTATCTACCAAGAAAAAGATAGGATTAGGCGTGTTAACATTTAAAGGAACCTGGCACACGGTTTTCCCAGTATAAGGTACGGCCACCACCATGAAGGCCTATTTTATAACATATTAGAATGCTGTAAAAAAAAAGGTCCCTAATCCCTTCTACAGATCGTAAAAAAGAGTTTCTATTAGGCTCGGGTCACACCTGAGTTGTGGCATCCCCTTGACGGGTGCATTAAAGGATATGTTTTTTTCCCTTGGCATTCACATGACATGTGTGTGCATTTTTTACGCATGTGTTAATTCATGCGTTAACGTATGGTACATATATGTATCATGCCTTAATGGATGCGTCTACCATAGACTCCAATGTTAAATCAACGCATTTTCCAAAACGGCCCAAAAAACCGCAGCTGGCCGCGTTATGATGTGCTCTACAAACAATGCATAGCGTCAAACGTATAGCAATTTAGACATGCGTTATTTGTATAGGAGTCTATGGGGGCGTTAATGCATCTATTTGCATAAATCTAAACATGAACAAAATGCATCCTTTTGACAGATGCATGATGCTAGTGTGACCCTACCTTACACCCACACCGGGAGCGGTATGGCCCAATGGAAGTCTCTAGTCTCTATCTACAAAGGCCATCCTTCAGCTTGCTTCACATAGATGACATATCCTTTGCCTGCAGACAGTATCTGCCAATTGCACTGTACTTTTGTGGAAATGCACTCCGTTCTGTGCTGTATGGAGCAAACATCTGGAAAAGCCAAAGAAGACTGAAGACCCGGAAGTAAAGCATGTACAATACAGAGAGAAGTGCGCTTGTGCTGGAGCGCCATGGAGGATAGGAAGAGAGGAGGCATTGGATCAGGATCAAAGACGCCCATCTGACCGGACCTTGCCGACTCTGGGTTAAATACGTCTTTCTTTGGGAACTGCAGAATAAATTGGGAATTTTTTTTATAGCATTCTAGTATGTTATAAATAGAGGCCTTCATGGTGGTGGCTGTACGTTATATGGGGACAATCTGGTGGTAGGTTTACTTTCAATGTCAACATCCCCAATACTTTCCTTTGCATGGAAGATAATCCACTGCCATAAGAGTCTGGCAGTGATTTTATCTAGAATTAATCCATGCTGGGGTAAGAATGTATGTGTATTCTTCAGGAGAAGGCAATAATGCAGAAACCAGGAGAAATCGTGAATACAATCCCACACTACTGTCAAACACATATAGGTCCAGGAGCCGTAATAACAAGAAATGGTGAGTTATCCTAAGCGTTTCAAAGCCTTGCTTCGTCCTTAGGATACTCATCGGTGAGATTTCTGAGGAAGAAGCGGGGACGCGCTTCAAAATGCTTAGGATAACTCCCCATTTCTTGTTATTACGGCTTCTGGACCTATATTTGCTTGAGTGGGATTTTCTATGTGTATGGGGGGAATAGGTGAGGTACATGTACCAGTCTACCCACATCTGCTGTCCATATAGACTTATTTTGTAAAGTGTGAAATGTTCTTGATCTTTGTTCTGCTGCTGTAATATTGTAATTTCCTCCGGGATCAATAAAGTTTATCTTATCTTATCTTATCTTATTTATCCATGATTTCTCCTGGTTCATGCATATTCAGCTTGCCATTATGGTTCTGTCCGTGTACTGTCATATGGGTTATGTGTCACAACCTTACGAAGTGAACGACTCGCTCTTCTATCCTTCTTTGTGTTTGTTGGGTAAGACCCAATTGCGCTCTTCTATCCACAGTTTATTGTATTTATCAGGAGGCCTGGGGTTATCATGGCCAGGTTAAGTCCTCAATGGTGATAGTGGATATAAGAACCTTCCACTGTTCTCTATTAAGTGTGAGCACAGTGGATCAGCCGTTACCACTCTTATTTAAAGGGAATCTGTCTCCACATTTTTGCTATGTCCTATGACAGTATTTTAGATTTGGCATGTAGCAGAGATCAGAAAGTTGCCCACACCCACAGCAGGTTCTCTATGTACATTTCTATAGACAGTGAGGTGCTAATCACAGCTGAGGATGTGCCGGATTAGCTGAACCCTAGCTGACACACTCCAGTTATGATCATCTTCTGAAGCTAATTTAAACACTGAAGGTAAACAGCACACAGTGAAACGAGAGAGGCATCGCTGCAATGTAGGGCCCAGTTCACACCTAAGGCTGGGCTGCGTTTGGTTGCGTTTGTGTTTTTATGCATTTTTACAACTAAAAACGCATCCAAAGATGCACCCATAGGTTTCAATGCAAAACACACTGCAAACGCAATTCAAAACGCATGCATTTTTGAAAACGCAGCCCAAAATGTTGCAGCCCACCTTTGTGGCTGCGTTGACACGCGTTCTGCGTTTTTTGCAAAATGACATGCATTTTGCATTGCGATTGAAATGTGTTTTGCATTGAAAACTATGGCTGCGTTTTTGGATGCGTTTGGATACGTTTTTGCATTACAAATGCATAGAAATGCAAACGCAGCCAAATGTAGGCAAAACACAGATGTGACAAGGTCCTATGTGTTAACCCCTACATCATGCTGTCCTCAAATTACGGTATAGAGGAAAAACCTGCTGACAGATTATGTCTAAGGCTCGGGTCACATCTGCGTTTATTTTTTTAAATCCTGATCCGGTTTTGAGCTTTCAAAAAGCTCAAGACCGGAGCAGGAAACGCTCCTCATAGGAGCCCATTATGGTAACCGGATTGCTTTACAAGCAATCCAGTTACCGACTCCAGAACTGCAGCCTGCGTGAAAAATCATGCAGGCTGCAGTTATCACAGCGGTACTAGCATCCGCAATGCGGTAACCGCATTGCTCAGGATGTGTAATGCAGTTACCGTATATACTTTGCTTATCCCGCCTACCGCCGGAATAAGCAAAGTGTTTAACTGTTAAAAAAAGGTTTAATATTAATAATAATTGTGCCCTTCATGTCTCTAGGGGGTGCCCACCCCCCCAGAGACATGCTGCCTACTCAGGTGGGCATGTGAGGGGTTAAAAACCCCTGTACGGTAAGCCGGCTCCTGTCAACTCTGTACTATTTTGTGAATGAAGCCGCCTGCTCCTCTGACAGCTGTGCACATACTATATGTAATGGGCAGCACGGTGGCTCAAGTGGTTAGCACTGTAGCCTTTGCAGCGCTGGGGTCCTGAAGGTCCTGGGTTCAATTCCCACCAAGGACACTAAGGACAACATCTGCAAGGAGTTTGTATGTTCTCCCCTTGTTTGCGTGGGTTTCCTCCAGGCACTCCGGTTTCCTCCCACATTGTAAAGACATACTGATAGGATGTTTAGATTGTGAGCTCCAAGAGAGACAGCATTACTGATGTATGTAAAGTGCTATGGAATTAATAGCGCTATATAAATGAATAAAATTATTAATTATTATTATTACGTATAGTATGTGCACTGTCCAAGGTCCTGTAGGCATTTACAGTAGATCTATGGTGCTGCGCAGCCCATAGATCTACTGTACAAGCCTACAGGACCCTGGACAGCGCACATACTATACGTACATTACGTATAGTATGTGCACAGCTGTCAGAGGAGCAGGCGGCTTCATTCACAAAATAGTACAGAGCCGACAGGAGCCGGCTTACTGTACAGGGGTTTTTAACCCCTCACATGCCCACCTGAGTAGGCAGCATGTCTCTGGGGGGGTGGGCACCCCCTAGAGACATGAAGGGCACAATTATTATTAATATTAATCCATTTTTCACAGATTTAACAGTTTGCTCATCCCTGCAGCAGCAAACTGTACGGTAACCGGATTGCTCCGGATTATACATCCTGAGCAATCCGGTTACCGGAGAGCGGCTTCTGCAACACATTTTTCATGAAAAATGTGTCTGAAGCTAATTGCGTTCACCGCATCTGGATCTGGATGCGGTGAACGCAATTCATTGTAAAAGTGTCACCCTAGCCTAAGTCCAAAAACTGATGCTGTTAACGGATCCAGGACTCAAGTGTGACTGCTCTGCTATGTGTTTTTTAACAGGACCCAAAAAATGCTGCAAGTGTGGCGCCCCACGCAGTCAGGTGTCACAGTGGGGTATTGTACCCGTAAAAGAGGTGTAGTGGACGTCTGAGAGTCGTGACAGTCGGAGGAGGAGGAGGAGAGGAGAAAGAGTGTGGAATGAAGTGGAAGGGTTACCCGGACGGCTCCCCGCTGATCCAGAGGAAAGGAGAGAGAGGATCCTGAGTTGATCCTGGAAGAGGGCGCCCAATGTGTGGAGTCCGGGCCCTAGAAAGAAAGGGAGAACCCTAGCGTGGAGCGACCATACTCCAGAGGATTCTCCAGTCCACCACTGGAATGCCGAGCCCGAGGATCCGGCCAAGGTCTATCTTTGCAGTCGGCAACCGACTGCTGTGGTCCATTTACCGCCACAGCACCCTCCAAGATGGAGCGGTCTGCCTGCTTCCTCATCACGAGGGAGAGGACCCCCAATACTACCTACATGGACACATTGGGTATAGACTCATCCTAGATGGGGAAGAAAGGACACGGGTTTGTCAACTAAGGCACACCACGGGTACCACCGTACCACCTGGGATCCACTTGCAGCCACCCGTAGAGCTACCTGTTACTTTAACAACTGATGCTGAACTGTGGACTCTGTATTTACTACTGAACGTTTACAGTAAATTAACCGGAAGAAAGTGACTTTGCCTGTGTGTGGTTTTCTCCATCAACCTGCTTGTTTGCAGGAACGCTGCCCCGGAGGATCAGCTCTACCTGTAGGGAGCTTTGCCATCTCAGCCGCATTACCATCAACCTCCGGAGGACTGTGGCGGCGCTGGTGACCCATCACCAGGTACTACAGGTGGTGTCACATGACAAACGCTAATCCCCTGCACATACACCTGTTATGTTATTGAAGTGTCACCCAGGCCACGGACTCAGGCGCTGCCACCTGTGACATCCCCGTGAAAGCACCCACCGAGCCTGATACCCGATTACCCCAGGGCCTGGGGCTCGACACAAGCAGCATTTTTTGAGTGCAGTAAGAAAACAGATCCTTTTTTTAACATGGGGCCCTATGGGAAACGGATCCGTAACAAATGGCACATATAGGCACCATCCGTTAACGGATCCGTTTTTGCTAGTATTTTTTGGCAAAAAATGGCAAAGTCCAAAAAATGCAAAGCAGCACAGGAGGCTCAAAAACCAGCCATAAAATAATGGATCTGTTATTGGATCCATTAAAAAAAAATGATTGGCATGTGTCCCTAGCCTTACAGAGTGTAGTAAATACAGCACCTCTCTATAGGACTCCATATCATATACAGTACCCCTCCATAGGACTCCATATCATATACAGCCCCCTCCATAGGACTCCATATCATATACAGCACCTCTCTATAGGACTCCATATCATATACAGCCCCCTCCATAGGACTCCATATCATATACAGCCCCCTCCATAGGACTCCATATCATATACAGCACCTCTCTATGGGACTCCATATCATATACAGCCCCCTCCATAGGACTCCATATCATATACAGCCCCCTCCATAGGACTCCATATCATATACAGCCCCCTCCATAGGACTCCATATCATATACAACACCTCTCTATAGGACTCCATATCATATACAGCCCCCTCCATAGGACTCCATATCATATACAGCCCCCTCCATAGGATTCCATATCATATACAGCCCCCTCCATAGGACTCCATATCATATACAGCCCCCTCCATAGGACTCCATATCATATACAGCCCCCTCCATAGGACTCCATATCATATACAGCCCCCTCCATAGGACTCCATATCATATACAGCCCCCTCCATAGGACTCCATATCATAGACAGCACCTCTCCATAGGACTCCATATCATATACAGCACCTCTCCATAGGACTCCATATCATATACAGCCCCCTCCATAGGACTCCATATCATATACAGCACCTCTCCATAGGACTCCATATCATATACAGCCCCCTCCATAGGACTCCATATCATAGACAGCACCTCTCCATAGGACTCCATATCATATACAGCCCCCCCATAGGACTCCATATCATATACAGCACCTCTCCATAGGACTCCATATCATATACAGCCCCCTCCATAGGACTCCATATCATAGACAGCACCTCTCCATAGGACTCCATATCATATACAGCCCCCTCCATAGGACTCCATATCATATACAGCACCTCTCCATAGGACTCCATATCATATACAGCCCCCTCCATAGGACTCCATATCATATACAGCACCTCTCCATAGGACTCCATATCATATACAGCACCTCTCCATAGGACTCCATATCATATACTTTGTGCTCTCCTACAAGTTAGTTGAGTGAAGACAAGCATTATATAGGGGGGATTTCTGTGCCCATATCACCACGGCACACCCAACTTGACCGCAAATCTAATGACCAGAACTAACATGACTATGAATTTAGAATGCTGTTAGTTCAGGTCACTTCACCCGCGGACAGGCCGGGCTCAGTGATCGCAACACAGACACAGATCACCATAACCCACTCTGTGTATAGATCAATATGTGACATCAATAATGGACATTCATCCACTTGTTATATATGAAGACTTATTTATTTGGTTATTAACCTCAATTTTCATCTCTATACATGTAGCAAGTGCACACAAGTATACAGAGATGTAATTCCCAGCTGTACCAGCAGGAGAGGCACTTGTACAATCTGTTCCACAGTACCGGCAATGCAATTAAACAGGGGAAAAATAACATTTTACATGTGGTGACCAGAAAGACATACCAGTAACCAGTATACTCCTGAAAAACAGGATCATGATGGCTGATAAAGGAAATGCAATGTAAAGAGAAAGAAGGTAAACCTTCGCCTGTGCACCTTGCATCATGTGGTGCCAACTAGTTAAAAAGTTTGTAAAACTTTTCAGGACACAACCTGTTTGTCTAGTTTACCTGCTTTAATGGTATTTCAGGGATTGTCAATTATTATTATATTGATGATTTAGGAAATATCAGATGGGTGGAGATCTGACACCTGATGCCCCAAGATTAGCTGCCAATACCGGCAGCGGTTAGATAGAGCGGTGCACTGAGCGGAGCTCCACAGCGCCATCACACACTTTACTGGCAGCTGCCGGAAATGCAGATCAGCTCCTATTCTCAGAAATGATGCAGTTTGTGTCAACTTCAGAGAATGAGAAATATCTCTAATTGATTCAAATCAAAATTGTATGAAATTCACAGATCCTGATGAATTCAAACACTTTGTGCGTCAAGTTGCCAAAAAAATGCCTGCTACTATTTTACACATTGGGGAAGCTGGCATCAGTGACAGAGGGCTGACATGGCTTCAGGTATACCCAGAATGGCTTCCCCATAATGCCTTGCAGCCATCACAACACATGCATATAGCAAGGCTTGTTAAAGGGTCAGTTTTGTTTTAGGATTGCTACTTCCAATAGGTGGCACTGGAGTTAGTCTACTTCCTCCCTGGAGAGACAATTTGCATATTTCCCAGAGGAGCAATGTGGCTAAAAGTCTCCTCACTGCAGGCATGCAGGATTAATCTCCATAAGGAGAGTAGCTATTCCCTTGACCTTGTCATGGCTTCTCATACAGCCAAATCAGATCCCATGCTTTGCGCTGATGAGGGGCAATCACCTACAAATGCAGCATCTGCAAATTGGTCATGTTGCAAGGCTTGTTAAGGGGTCAATTTTGTCTTTTAGGATTGCTACTTCCAATAGTTGGCGCTAGAGTTCATCTACTTCCTCCTGAAGAGACATCGTGTAGCACAGCTTATCAAGAAAAACTGTCCTAACCTGTATAAAAGCCTAGGCAGGGAATACAGCAGCTGCTGTAGTGGATAGCAGAATATTGTAGAAAAAGATTGGTGATTGGTGATTTTAGGATTGTGAGAAGACATCACATATGATTGATAGCTCAGCAACAGAGATAGAAAGGGAAAGCCCTAAAACATTGGACAACTGCTCCAGATAGTAATGTGTTGTACAACTGTAGCACTGAAGATGATGAGCTAGTAGACTGCAACAAATACAGATGATAGGGTGAGAGATAATAGAAGTTCAGTGGTGTCAGACTATATGAGTGATCAGTGAATTGATGACATTTGTCCTGCTGCATTCGAATACAAGAGCAAACATTTGTAGACATGCCTGTGGAGCATGTTCACACTGACCACCAAATAAACTGAAACAACAGGAAAAAAGTATGTGCAAATTATGACAAAATACCCTGAAATAAATAAGTAAATACAAGTGCTGTTAAACACAGGGTACTTGGTACATATGTTTTTTGCAAAAAAATGTACAAAGCCATCCCACCTCGTCAAGGTGTACCCACTTCGGGATGGTCCCTACTCTAACTCTATTATAACCTGCCCATGTATGTGCCCACTGACCTCATTGCAAGCAGGATGGAGAATGTGACCTGGTCCCAAAGTGGAAACACAGAAATGGGATGTGATATAAATGTTGTGCACAGTCAAAGTAAGGGTGGGGCTTTCCCTAAGTTGTCAGGAGACAAGTAGTTAAATTAAGAATACTACTTGTTTTTACTGACTTATTGCAGGGTATTTTGTCATAATTTGCACATACTTTTTTCCTGTTGCTTCAGTTTATTTGGTGGTCAGTGTGAACGCGCTCTACAGGAATGTTCACAAATGTCTGCTCTGACTCAGTTTTTTTTTCTATTCTCAATTTAACTACTTGTCTCCTGACAAGTTAGGGAGAGCCCCACCCTTACTTTTAGGCTACATTCACACATAGCGCTTTTTTTGCGTTTTTTGGCGAGCGCTTTTTACCCGTGCAAAAAAAGAAGCAGTGCTGTTCAGACACCGCGCTTTTATATGGGTCGGGGGAGGAGTGATATCACAGAGGGGAGGAAGAATCCTGCTTCCTCCTCCCCTCTGTGCCATGTCTGCCAGCCCCTATTTGATTTCGCAGTGTATCAATATACACTGTGAAATCAAAATTAAACAAGGCCAGAAGTATTAAAAATAATAAAGATTTCATATTTACCTCTCCGCCGGCTTGTTCGCGCAATCCGAAGCTGCGCAAAGGCCATGTACTGATGGGAAAAGACCTGCCGTGATGTCAGAGGGGGCGTTCCCGGCGCTGATTGGCCGCTCGCGGTCATGTGATACATATCACATGACTGGAGCGCCCTCTGACATCAGCACAGGTCCTAGCTGGACCAATCCAGCAGCGGCTCCTGGCTCCCGGACACCGGTGCACCTGTCGGAGGGTAAGTATTTAATTTTGTATTACCGTATATACTCGTGTATAAGCCAAGTTTTTCAGCACAAAAACTGTGCTGAAAAGTGCCCCCCCCCCTCGGCTTATACACGAGTCAGTGACGGCTCCCCCCCTGTGGTAGTATACAGCAGCCCGCCCCCCTGTGCTATATACAGGCCCCCCGTTGCTGCCGCCGCACACCTGTAAAAGAAGAGCTTTCATACTTACCCTCCTGTGACCACGCGCGCATCCCCCGCTCTCCTTCCTGCTTCTACCCGGCGTCCATCCACGTGACCGCGCGCCGATAATGACGTCATTATTTGTGCGCGGTCATATGGATGGATATAGCACAGGGGGGCGGGCTGCTTTATACTACCACAGGGGGCCTGTATATACCACAGGGGGGAGGGCTGCTGTATACTACCACAGGGGGCCTGTATATACCACAGGGGGGAGGGCTGCTGTATACTACCACAGGGGGACCTGTATATACCACACGGGGGGAGGGCTGCTGTATACTACCACAGGGGGCCTGTATATACCACAGGGGGGAGGGCTGCTGTATACTACCACAGGGGGCCTGTATATACCACAGGGGGGAGGGCTGCTGTATACTACCACAGGGGGCCTGTATATACCACAGGGGGGAGGGCTGCTGTATACTACCACAGGGGGGCCTGTATATACCACAGGGGGGGAGGGCTGCTGTATACTACCACAGGGGGCCTGTATATACCACAGAGGGGAGGGCTGCTGTATACTACCACAGGGGGCCTGTATATACCACAGGGGGGAGGGCTGCTGTATACTACCACAGGGGGGCCTGTATATACCACAGGGGGGACTGCTGTATACTACCACAGGGGGCCTGTATATACCACAGGGGGGAGGGCTGCTGTATACTACCACAGGGGGGCCTGTATATACCACAGGGGGGACTGCTGTATACTACCACAGGGGGAGACTGCTGTATACTACCACAGGGGGGACTGCTGTTTACTACCACAGGGGGAGACTGCTGTATACTACCACAGGGGGAGACTGCTGTATACTACCACTGGGGAGACTGCTGTATACTACCACTGCGGAGGCTGCTGTATACTACCACTGGGGAGGCCTGTATACCACACTGCTGGGGGCTGTATACCTGTGCTGGGGTCCACCCTCGGCTTATACACAAGTGAATAGGTTTTCCCAGGTTTTGGGGGCAAAAGTAGGGGGGGTCGGCTTATACACGGGTCGGCTTATACACGAGTATATACGGTATTTTAATGCATTTGTCTTTATTTAACTTTGATTTTGCAGTGTATATTAATACACTGCGAGATCAAATGGGCAGTCACAGGTGTCACACAGGGGAGGAGGAACCAGGATTCTTCCTCCCCTCTGTGGCGTCAGATGCAGCAGTGCCCTCATAGGAAAAAGCGCCGGCGCTGCTGCGTAAAGAATTGACAAGTCAATTCTTTTTACGCCGGCGCTTTCTCCTAGAAAGGCGCAGTGCGAAAATACGCTCTGTCTGAACAGCAAAGTGAATTCTACATTCACTTTGCTGTCTGACAATACACACCTGCGCATTTTTGAAAAGCGCTTGTAAAAAAGCGTTAAAAAATGTGCAGTGTGTGAACGCAGCCTTACATTAATATCGCATCCCATTTCTGTGTGTCTGTGAGGTCAGTGGGCACATGGGCAGGTTTTAATACACCTTGATGAGGTGGGATGGCTTAGAGTACATTGTTTGCAAAAAAGGAGTGCATCAAGTACCCTGTGTTTTTAACAGCTCTTGTATTTACTTATTTATTGCAGGGTATTTTGTCATAATTTGTTCATACTTTTCTCCTGTTTCAGTTTATTTTGTGGTCAATGTGAACCTGCTCTACAGGCATGTTCACAAAGGTCTGCTCTGACTCAGTTTTTAATTTGTATTCTCACTTTAGCTACTACATCGCATCCCATTTCCATGTGTCCACTTTGGGACCCGTTCACATTCTGCATCCTGCTTGCAATGAGGTCAGTGGGCACATGGACAGGTGTTAATACAGTTAAGAGTAGGGACCATCCCGAAGTGGGTCACCTTGACGAGGTGGGATGACTTAGTACATTTTTTGCAAAAAATGTATGCACCAAGTACCCTGTGTTTTTATAGCTTGTTTTAACTTTGTTTTACTTATTGTTTGCAGGGTATTTTGTCATAATTTGCATATACTTTTATTAGTTTTTTTCTGCTGCATATGAAGTAAAATATTTCACATTTCTTTCTTCAATTGAATGCAGTAGAAAGCAGCAGCAAGGCAGCACAATATTGATTTATAGAACAAAATTCTGAAATCAGAGTCAGACAGCGTGTTTGCTTGTCACAAGTAACTGTACAGAGTTTTGGGGTTTTTTGTACAATCATTTTTGTGAAGGTGGGAATAATTGATTTTTGTGAAAGTTCCCTGCGACTGTTCATTTCACAAAGTTTTTTTTTACTTGTGTTTTTTTTTTACCAAACTTTATATTTGTACACACCACGCCAATATATCGCCATTTTTAGGCAGAGGGGTTGAATTTTGTTGAAGGAAAAAAAATAAATAAAGCCAAATGAAGACTTAAATAAGCATGTATGTATTTGCACACCTATTTAACTACTTCTCCAATTTGACACATGCCACAACTATACCTTGTCATGGTTATCGGGCTTACATGGATTGGCCAATACATAAACTAAGTATCTCTTGTTTTTCAAGTATTCCTATGGCAGCAATGCAATACCAACATTTCCATCAAGAGAATGCCAAGAGTGTGCAAAGCAGTAATCACAGCAAAAGGCGGCTACTGTGAGGAACCTAGTATATAAGACATATTGTCAGTTGTTTCACACTTTTTTGGTAAGTATATAATTCCACATGTGATAATTCATAGTTTTGATGCCTTCAGTGTGAATCTACAATTCTCATAGTCATGAAAATACAGAACACTCTTTGAATGAGAAGGTGTGTCCAAACTTTTGGTCTTTACTGTAGATCACAATTTGCCTCTTTTCAAGCATAACAGTGACGAGGAATTCAAGGTGTTATATAATATATGGCGTATCGTGAGACTGTCACAGAAGGAGGATGTTACCTCTTACAACGACACCATCAGTTTGAGTCAGTTCTGCATAAAACAATCTGCATTACCCCAAATGGAAAGGGGGGATAATTCTGTAATTCTGGAACTTTAAAAAAATATATAAATTAAAGTCTATCAGTGCATTGTGTAATTAAATTGTCTGTGAGTTATTACCATGTTACCATCAGTTTCTATATTGAGGTCACTATGACATCCCTAAGGTCCTTGTATAAAAATATGTACGAGTGGCACAGTACATTTTGGCCATGCTTGCTTATGTTTTTCACCCATGGGAAGAAAACAAACAAACCCATTAGAGACCACCAATACGACTTAAAAATGACCTGAAATATAAGTGAATGGTATCCGCCGGCAGGTGAACAGGGTGTCCTTCATAACAAAGAACGGTTGGTGAACATTGGAACTAACTATCATTCATGCTCCCTAACCAGTGGATGCCCACAACGTTCCTGGACATAAACGTTTCAAAATTAGTTATATTGTCAACCATAAAGATTCAGGATAGGATTTAAGTTAAGAAGATAGAACGCTAGTAAGCGGATGGCTGACTCCGTACTTCTTGGTAGGTCTTGGTAGGTCTTGGTAGGTAGGTCTTGGTAGGTCTTGGTAGGTCTTGGTAGGTCTTGTCTGCCTTCAAAAACACTGATTCTAAAGGAAAATGACAAATAAGTGTTGCTTCATAGTGTGGAGGATTCAGGTAGACAAAGCAACAGTGAAGTAAGAGGAAATATTCACCTTGGCGAGACGTGTTTATAACAGGCACAAGTCTTGTCGAAAAGCTTACAAGAAGTAAACCGGCTGCTGCCCCTCCTTGTGCCTGATATGCATGATGGCAACTGTAAGGATTATGTGGATCTGACTAGGGTCGTCATGCACAATATCCCAGCTCCTGGATATGATTCCCAACCACATCCTCTCCCCAGGAGCACATGTGGACAGAAGAGGACCTACTGCCAGAACATTGTATGGGACTTTTGAAGTCCAATAGCTCATCATAATGCACAATTCCACCTGCTTTGGAGAGGATAGTGGTCCCCTAACTTCTTAGGCGCCTGTGTGGCTGCACAGACTGTTGATGTGCCAGCAGCACGGAATCCAGGTAGCCAGGTTCAAGTCAGCAGCACTCGCCCCAGCCGACCCCCCAGTGAAAAAGTCTAGTTTACTGTTACCCTCAGTGAGGGTCAAAACACATAGAGTCAAATAAGTCCAACAGTAATCTTTTACTGAAACATTCTCATGAAACACGGGTACAATCCTTAAACGTTACAGTTTTGGGGGTATTCACAGTTTTTACCTTTTCCAGTACTTCTGAGCTTGCGCCCACTATGTCTAGCATAACAGCATTTGGTTGCATTCTGCAACTCCCTACTTCCCGTAGGGATCCATTATGAGAGACTTTCAGGACCGAATGCCTTTCACTGCCAGTATCATGTACGCCCATTTATTTGGGTCCATACTAACATCCTCTGCACACACAACTGGAAAATCAGGGGCATAGCAGAATCTAGACTCTTTCTTATATTTCTGTGGTTCCTATTTCTCTTTCTGAGGGACTTTCCTAAGCAACTACTTTGGAGGTTTTGTTTTTTTATACCCCATGCCCCACCCACCAAGAGCATCAGTCATTATTATTAACTACTCACGGACACCGGAGAGCATTGTTCACCCTGGCCACTAGAGGGCCCTCAACACACAGTTACACTCATTTACTATTCATAATTATGCATCTACTACAACTCCAGGAACCTTAAAATCTCCTTTAAAGATCCCTTTAAGGGTGCTTTCACACTGGTGATTTTGCCCGGATTCGAAACAAAAAAATCGCATCTGCCAAAAGTGCAGTCGCGGTCAGCGGCGTTTTTTTTCGCACCTGCATCTGCCGCAACTGTCGAAACCGCACTTGCCTTGTCTGCCGCACACTTACCACAAGCCCCATACACAATGCATGGGGCTTGCGGCAGATGCGTTTTTTTGTCCGGATCCGCCGGATCTGGGCAAAACCGCCAGTGTGAAAGCAGCCTAAGAGAGCTTTTATATTTTTTATATTTTTTAAAATTATTCTTTTCTATTTTGTTTACAGAGCAAACCTTTATTAATGCTGAGGGTCCGCAGCATGAGAGGCCACCACATGTACACTTAGGCTAGGGCCACATTTAGCCCAACACTTACATTAACTGGATCCAGTAACTGCAGAGGGAAGTGTGCAGGAACGCACAGCTTTAACGTCAGGGGCTGCCTTTGAACGCTGCTCCATAGTAACCCAATGCTTACCATGGATGCAGTCACAAAGGAAGTCCCAGGAACTGCGCTTTTGCTGGGCGCACAGGAAAACATTGTCAGCAACATTTTCCTGTGCGCCCAGCAAAGGCGCAATTCCTGGGGGTTCCAGTGTGGCTGCATCCATAGTTAACATTGTGTTACCATGGAGCAACGTTCGCAGGCAGCCCCCGACGGTAAAGCTGTGCGTTCCTGCACACTTCCCTCTGCAGTAACGGCATCTGTGTAACGTGGGGCACCTTAAGTGTGGCCCTAGCCTTATCTAATAGCTGTTCAGATATAAATAGCATATGTCCATTATATGCTTCACACACATAATCTCATAAGTCTATTCATATGATGTCATGAAACACCATTCTATGGATGTTGCTTCTTGAAAATGTGCAATCCCTTTATTTCCTTTCATTCCATATCTTTAGAATACAGATCTTCGGCATGTACACAATAATGTTATTATACAATTCACCCAGGGCCAGGTGGCAACATTCTGGAAGAGGGGGTTTGGGTTCCTAGCCGAAGATGTGACTGGTAACAGGTGCTACATAAACCAGTCCAACCTGCTACGTGACCATCTGCCCTCATGACTATGCCATCTCTATGTTGGGAAGATGGTCACCTTCATAAGGGTGAAGGGCAGCAAAGGTTGGTTTGCAGTAGGTGTAAGTTGGGTCTCCACCATGAACGAATTCCAAGACTGGCAGCGGGATGACATGGAGAGAATGGAATGTTGGCTGCTGGCCAGGCCTGATCTTGTTAGCCAGCCAGCTGCAGAGAATCTCACAGGGGCCAGAGAACCTGAAGAGCCTTCCGTGTCTCCTAGAGATAGTGGCTGTCCCCTAATTCTTCTATCCTCTTCTCCAGTGGTGGCCGTGATGGAGTGTGCTGGAGGGCAGGTGTTGGGGGAAAATGCCTGTGGAAAAGTAGCCCCTGTGACCCCCCAAGACAGTGTGGCAGTGGAGTACATTGTGGAACAGCAACCTTCATCCGGGGCAGTGTTGAAAAAGCTGCTCCAGTCGCGGCTGATCGTTGATCGTTTGATTGGAGAACAGGATCTCAAATCTATCATTGGTTGGCCGGTGGACACACAGCATCGCTGCGTGTGACACTTGGAGACCAACAATGAACGAGGTCCCAGCACCTCACAGCCTATGCTGGGAGCTCGAATCCATGGTAAACATCGTGCGGCGCTTAGTAACCCAATGTTTACCATGGTTACCAGCGATCTCGCTTTTCCACATCGCTGGTGAGTCTGCCTGTGTGACAGCTCACCAGTGATGTGAACAATGTTGTTAGCGATCTCACTTGCATGAGATCGCTAACAACAAATTGAAGCGTGTGACGGCACCTTAAGTCTGACTTTAGCTAATCAAGAGGGGGTAAGCGGTCAATATGGCTAGGGTCACATTTAGAAGGCACATTGCGATTACTGCATCCAGATCCGGATGCAGTAATCTCATGTGCCTTCAAACACATTTTGCTTTCAAAATATGTCCCTAAACCCTCAATCCGATTGCTCATAATGTGCAATCTGGTTGCCGGATGCTTTGTTCATCCCTGTGGCAGCGGGGATGAACAAAGGGTTAATGTTAATATAATATGTGGGTACCATGTCTCCAGGGAGTGTCCACCCTCCCTAGAGACATGTTGTCCATATAGGGCGGCATATGAAGGGTTAAATTGGTTTAATACAATATCGCCGGCTTTTGTCAGTTTTTACTGTTTTATCAATGACAGCCGGCAGCTCCTTGCTGTAAGGAGGAGATACAGTACGTAATGTGTGTAAGCACATTACAGGGAAGCATCTTAAATGAGGAGCTGACCCTGCTGCTTATGCAAATTGCGTACTGTATATGCTGCTATCCATGGTGCTGAAAGCGTTAACATTAGTTTTATGGGCAGCGCACCGCCATACAACTTTACCGGATGGGCTCCCATAATGGGTGCCTATGGGCTGCGGATCCGGATCCAGTTTTGAGCATTTCTAATGCTCAAAACTGGATCCGGATGGAAAAAAAAAACACTAATGTGACCCTAGCCTATGTCTAAGGTTGATAAACAGGTCTGGAAGCCAAGCTTGGTAAGTAATAGTCTACTAGTAAAGAGCAGCACTGACTTTGGTCTTGATAAAACACAGTGGACCTACACCAGCAGATGACATGGCCCAAACCATCACTGATTGGGGAAACCTCACACTAGACCTCAAGCAGCTTGGATTGTGCCTCTCCACTCTTCCTCCAGACTCTGGGACATTGATTTCCTATGCCCTTTTGTGGCTTACCCTCCTTGTGGAGTGTGTCAATGACTGCCTTCTGGACATCTGTCAAGTCAGCAGTCTTCACCATAATTGTGTAGCCTACTGAACCAGACTAAGGGTCGCTTCACACTGCGGAATGATCCGGTCTGGTTCTGTCCGGGAGGACCCAGACAGCTGCTGACCGGATCTGCACACAGGACTGGGGGGCGCCACGGTCCTGACCTGTCAGTGGCTGCAGCTGCGTGCGCTGCACACAGGACCCGAGGGCATAATATCCCCCCAGTCCTGTGTGCAGGTCCGGTCCGCAGCTGTCTGGGTCCTCCCGGACAGAACCGGACCGGATCATGCCGCAGTGTGAAGCGGCACTAAGGGACCATGTTAAATGCTTAGTAAGCCTTTGCAGGTGTTTTGTATTATTCAAAATCTCTGAGATAATGACTTTTGGGTTTTCATTGGTTGTAAGCCATAATCATCAACATTTACAGAAATAAACACTTGAAATAGATCACTCTGTGTGTAATGACGCTATATAATATATGCGTTTCACTTTATGCATTGAATTACTGAAATTAATGAGGTTTTTGATGATATTCTAATTCATTGAGATGCTTCTGTATATTATTAACTCCCTATATAATGACTCTAGTAGGAATATTTTCCGGCGTATAAGACGACTGGGCGTATAAGACGACCCCCAACTTTTCCACTTAAAATATGGAGTTTGGGATATACTCGCCGTATAAGACTACCCCCTCTTCTACGGTATGATTCCCACTATGACCCCCACACAGTATAATGGACATATAGAATAATGACCCCTACATCTCTTCACACTGTATTATGGCCAACACACAGCCCTAAAATAGCCCTGCATAAAGTATAGAGGCTCCCTCATACCCCTTCAAGTATTATCATGCTCCCACAGAGCCCTCTAAGTATTATAATGGCTTCCATATAGTATAATTGTCTCCATAAATTATAATGCATCATCAAAGTCCTCCATATATTATAATGCACCCCGTAGTCCTCCATATAGTGTAATGCACGCCATAGTCCCCTAGATAATATAATGCACCCCATAGTGCTCCATATAGTGTAATGCACCCCCGTAGTCCTCCATTTAGTGCAATGCACGCCATAGTCCTCTAAATAATATAATGCACCCCATTGTGCTCCATATAGTGTAATGCACCCCCATAGTCCTCCATATATTATAGTATTACAGTGGTGGTAGGGGAGTACAGCCTCCATCAACCCCCAATATTCCTCTGCAGTCACACACACAGTCAGACACAGACACACACAGTCACACACACACAGTCAGACACAGACACACACAGTCACACACACACAGTCAGATACAGACACACACACAGTAAGACACACACACAGTCAGACACAGACACACACAGACACACACACACAGTCAGACAGACATACACACAGTCAGACACACACAGTCACACACAGACACACACACACAGTCAGACACACACACAGTAAGACACACACACACAGTCAGACATACACACAGCCAGACACACTGTGCCACTGCGGTGCCACTGGACCCTGCCGGAGCTTATCACCGCCACCGCCGCTGTATGTAGCCGGGCACCGTAGATGTACGATTGGCCCTGGCATTACCGTACATACACACTGAGCGGCGCAGTTACCTCCGTTCAGGAGATGTACGGTAATGCCTCAGCCAATCAGACACCAGCAGCCTCCTGATTGGCTAATGGCTTATTATTGTACATCTATGGCGCCCGGCGGCTATGTACACGGCGGTGGTGGCAGCGGGAAGCTCCGGAAGACATGGATGGCAGAGGCAGGTGAGTATCATTTTTTTTTTTCTTGCCTGCCACCTGCCACAGCTCATTTTCGGGGGGGGGGAGGGGTGTGTGGCGGGGGTGGGGCCCTTATATTATGCACGGCGGGCCGATGCCGGCATTTTTTTCCTCAGCCTCAACCTGTACCCAGCGTATAAGACGACCCCCGACTTGGGAGGAGAATTTTAGGGGTTAAAAAGTCGTCTTATACGCCGGAAAATACGGTAATCCTTAAATTCCAAATGCAGAGCACCATTCTACCCAAGGACACCAGAGAAAATCAGATAACCCTTGTCTTTGTACAGGGTATTATGCGCTAATTTCACTAATGTATTTGCTTGTAGCATCTTAATAGTATCATTCCATCAGTTTGAGTATATGTAGTCTCAGTCTTTCACGGTGCACACGGTAATCCCCGTGTAGATTTCCATGATAGTCCCTTAGTAGCTTTGCTAAAGTTAAGCGGTAGTTGAGTGTTACTTTATCTACATGCATCTTTCCGATAAGTTTGGCGGTTCCTGCTTCTTGCCCTGTTGCTGCCCGGTTCAGGCACATTCCTTTACAGTGATTTAGGTACAGCTTTTCTGGTTTGTGTTAATGACTGCTTACTGTCCAATCCTCATGCCTCCTCCTAACTAAGGATTTCCAGGAACAGAGATGACTCCTTCATGGAATCCCCCTCCCTGCTGTAATTGTGTGGCAGATTCCCCTGGTGTATTCATATCCTACAGCAATCTGATTCACCCTACAGAGGGGGGTTATATGGACACAATGGGAAGCCAGAATGTAGCCATAATCAGCAGGCGAGTTATCGGAGTTCAGTCACATAACCTCCTTCTCTCCTTGAGAACCGATAGATGATGCGTATAATAATGTTTGTAAAGATACATTTCCCGGCAGGACTAAAACATATTACGTTAACCAGTAGAACACTTGATATCCTATGTATTCCTTTATTCACGAATGAATCATGAAAAACAATAGCTTATTCAAAGCACCAGGGCATCACTTACAAGGGGATACCTGAATAACGCACATTCAGGCCAACATTGCACTCTCTCGTTTGTTTTCCTCCGGCACCATGATAAGTGATTCTGACTTTCTGAGTCATTGAGCGGGAAGAGAAATCCCCAGGGGAGTCCTGACCACAACTGCAGCAAAGACATTCAAATTGCGCTGTTTTCTGTACAGTGGAACTAATCCAGCATTACTAAAGAGGACAGAACTATGAAGACCTGAAGCTCACTTAGCTAATCTGGCTATAATATCTGCAACCAGGAACATCCTGCATTTAGGAATCACTTGTAAATGTTTTCCCATAGGGTAGAACCATTTCCTGGTCTTGTTTCACCATAAGCGGAATATCATCTCATACGATAACACGCCGTATGGTGTATATTCTAATGACATTGTAGCGTAGTGTGCAGGGTCCTCTTCCCTCCACTACGATTTCGTTAATGACTTCTATTCACAGCAGTGAACAAGTATCGTTCGCTGGGTTGTGTGAACGATCACTGCGCACTACATCGTTGGTGCGTCGTTCACGATATCTAGACGTCTGACATCTCACCAACGATGTCAAAGAGATGTCCTAACGACCGTGATCGTTGTTGATATTTTAACGACATCGAAGCGTGTAACGGTACCTTAAGGCAGACCTCTTTTCCTCCTCCTCAGCTCTCCTAGATGACAGACTCTTTTTCAGAACTCTTCCTCAGGTCTCCTAGATTCCAGATCACTTCGGCTAAGCATTCCTAGATGCCAGACCAATCCTCTTAAGTCCTCCTAGATGCCAGATACTTCCTTTTACAACTGTCCCATATGCCAGATCTCATATCCACAGATGTCATATCACTTATGTCTCCGGCCACTCCTCAGCTCTCCAAGATGTAAGACCACTCGTCCTCAGGTCTTCTAGATGCCAGACTATTCCTTCTCAGCTCTCCAAGATGCAAGACCACTCCTCCTCAGGTCTACTTGAAGCCAAGTCACTCCTCTACAGATCTCTTAGAAGACATGCCACTCCTCCAAGTCTCCTAGATGCCAGACCACTCCACCTCAGATCTCTTCAATGCCAGATCACTTCTCAAGTCTTCTAGTTGCCAAGCCACTCATCCTCTCATCCTCAAGTCTCCTAGATAGAATTCCAGTCCTCCACAGGTCTCTTAGATGCCAGACTACTCCTCCACAGGTCTCCTAGATGCAAGACCACTGTTTCACAGGCTTTCTAGATGCCAGGCTATTCCTCCTTAGGTCTCCTAAATGCAAAAGCATTCCTCCTCAGGTCTTCTAAATGCCAGACCATTCCTCTTCAGGTCTCCTTGATGCCAGGCCACTCCTCCTCAGGTCTCCTAGACTCCAGGCCACTCCTCCTCAGGTCTCCTAGATGCAAGACCACTGTTTCACAGGCTTTCTAGATGCCAGGCCATTCCTCCTTAGGTCTCCTAAATGCAAAAGCATTCCTCCTCAGGTCTTCTAAATGCCAGACCATTCCTCTTCAGGTCTCCTTGATGCCAGGTCACTCCTCCTCAGGTCTCCTAGACTCCAGGCCACTCCTCCTCAGGTCTCCTAGACTCCAGGCCACTCCTCCTCAGGTCTCCTAGATGCAAGACCACTCCTCCTCAGTCTCCTAAATGCCATACCACTTGTAAAACAGGTACATGGATGAAGCAGCACAGAGAATGCAGACTCACGGATAACAATGATACAAGATGGAGGTTTATTAAATATTTACAGTTTCAACAATCAAAATGCAATTTTTTAAGAAAATGGCAGATTACAATACAACAGATATTGGATTGTTAATCAATCAATGCAATTTTAAATACCCTCCATTCTTACAATTTCCCACACAATATACAAATGAATATACTATACATCAGTGATGGCGAACTCCAGGCCTCGAGTGCCACACACAGTCCAGGTTTTCAGGATTTCCATTGCATTTGACAGTTGGCAATCAAATTACCAACTGTCAAACTCTAAGGAAATCCTGAAAACCTGGACTGTGTGCAGCACTCGAGGCCTGGAGTTCGCCATCACTGCTATACATCATCCATCAAAGATCCTGTGGCAGCTCTAACCACCTTCACTATAATTATCTGCGATGGTAGCCAGGAGTTAACTCAGTTTCCCGTTAAGATGCAAGCCAAACCAGATACCTCCATCTCTCCGGGGCATAGCTTAAGTCTATACAGTTTCATAGACCTCATGACTTTTAGTCATCTCAAGTACACTGTCTCTCAACTAGGCTTCACGATCTTTTCAGCTCACACGGTCTTCCTCTTTGGCCACTCCCTCTTTGGTCAATGGTCCTTTCCTCTCACTTGGTTATATCCTCTTCAGTCACTCGATCCTTTTTGCAATGTGGCACCCCTGCAGGGGATTGCCACAGGACCCATCCGGTGTAAGGAGGGATTTACACTTTGGCACCCACAGCACACAACACCTTCCACCCCAGACCTGGAGGGGGAGCTCTACTGACTGCTTTAAGCAAGTTCCCATATAAGGATCCAGGCCTGAGGGGAGGAGTCAGTTAGTCTGCTCTGAGCAGTGAAGAGAGCAGTTAAGTCCAGTGAAGTAGCCTAGAGAAGGGGCTGGAAAGACCCGGTTGCTGGGCAAAGCAAGGTCCAGAACCAAGGGAGACTGACCCGCTGTGGAGCACCCTAGAGACAGGGACGGAGGCCAGTGGAAGGAGCAGTGGGTCATAACAAGGGGCCAGATCTAGGATCTCTTTAGCTCACCCGGACACCGGAGTCCGAATCCGCAGAACATCCACTGAAGCAGGAAAAGCCCGGAGAAACCTGAGGTACTAACTTAATAGAGACACTCAGACCTGACCAAGCACAGGACCAGGGGCCCAAGAGGAGTGTAGCGTTGCCACAGAAGGCCCTCATTGTCGGTTAAAGAGTAAAGCCCTGAGAGGGAAGAAAGCGGCGAGTTCAGTTATAGGAAGGACTTACCTCAAACCACAGTACACAGTAGCAGAGGAGGCCTCACAACTCTCAAGGTGAAAAATCCCAAAATACACCGAGAACCTGGTAACCCTCTTGGACTGTACCTGTTACCGGACATCAGTAAAAGGTACCGAAACAAAGACTACTGTGTGTGTGAGTCTGCTTTCCCGCAGCTGCCCACAGCGTCCCCCCAAGCCGCTACTATGAATCCCCTCATCCACCCTCGCTACCCTGATGTAAAGCTCCACCTGTGGGGAGCTGTACTACACTGAGCTGCACCATCATCACCTCAGCGGCTGGCCGCAGCGCTGGTATCCACCGTTACCAGGAACCACAGGTGGCGTCATGACACTGCTACCCCCATCCTCATCACCATTCCCCCTAATCCCCACCACTGAGGGTCGAGAGCACGGAACCGGGAACCGACCAGCCGTGATCCCCCATCAAAGCAGTCATCCTATCCCAAGATCCGAGTACCCCCTACCCTGTCGACCGCCTCACAGGCCAAACCAGATACCTCCATCTCTCAGGGGCATAGCTTAAGTCTATACAGTTTCATAGACCTCATGACTTTTAGTCATCTCAAGTACACTGTCTCTCAACTAGGCTTCACGATCTTTTCAGCTCACACGGTCTTCTCTTTGGCCACCCCCTCTTTGGTCAATAGTCCTTTCCTCTCAATTGGTTATATCCTCTTCATTCACTCGATCCTTTTTGCTCACTCTGTCGTCCTCTTCACTCACTTGGTCGTCCTCTTAAGTAAGTCGGTACTTTCAGCTCAGATATTTAACCTCTCTCAGGGACCACTCACCATCACTCTTGCGCCTCTGGGAGTGACTATAAGTCAACTGAGGTTGCTCAGCACATCCGACTTAGTAAAAGTCTGGCTGATGGCTCCACCTCTGCTATGGTCTTGGGGGGGGGTTATATTTTAAAGCTGCATCAGATTGTCACATGTTCTTTCACACCTCTTGGTCCTGGGAAGCACTCCTCCTCCTTATCTTAGTTGTAAATTCCTAAATTTCAAATTCTATCCAGCAGATGGTGATATTCGCTCACATAGAACTCTCTTGTGCTTTTATTGATGTGGGAATTATCTACTTTCTTACACACTCCTCCTTAGGTCTCCTAGATGCCAAACCACTTCTCAGCACTCCTAGATGTCAGACCACTCCTCCTCAGATTTCCTAGATACTAGACCACTTCTCTGTAGCATTCCTAGATGCCAGACTCCTCCTCCTAACATCTCCTTGATGCCAGACCACTTCTCCTAAGCACTTGTAAATGCAGACCACTTTACCTGTGCACTTATATATGCTAGACCACTCCTACTAAGAACTTCTAAATGCCCGACCACTCCTCCCCAGCTCTCATAGATGTCCAACCACTTCTACTGATCTCTCCTAGATACCAGATCACCCCTTCTCAGCACACCTTGATGTCAGATAACTCCTCCTCAAATCTTCTAGATGCCAGATCAATCCTCCTTAGGTGTCTTAGATGCCAGTCCACCACTCCTCAGCTTTCCTTGATACCAGGCCACTCATCCTCAAGTCTCCTTGGTGCCAGACCACTTCTTCAAAGCACTCCTAGATGCCAGGCTAAGTGTCCTAAGCTTGTCTAGATGTCAGACTACTTCCTAAGCTTTTCTAGCAACCACACCACTTCTTGTAAGAGCTCATAGATGCCAGAAAATTTCCCTTAAGCATTCATAGATACCATTCCTCCTCAGTTGTCCTAGGTGTCAGACCACTCCTCGTAAGACCTCCTAAATGCCAGACTACCAAGTTCTCCTAGATACCTACATGCTAGAACACTTATCCAAAGCACTCCTAGATGCTAGAACACTCTTCCTCTGTACTCCTAGATGCCAAACCACTTTTCCTAAGCACTTCTAAATGCAAGATACCCCTTCTCAACTCCCTTTAAAGGCAAACCACTCCTCCTAAGCACTACTAGATGCCAGAACACCACTCCTTAGCACTATTAGATGCTGGATGCCAAACCACTTTCTTAAAGCACTCTTTATTACAGGAGCACTCCTTTCAAGCTCTCCTAAATGCAAGATAACTCCTCCTCAGCTCTTCTAGGTGCCAGACAACTGCTCTTCAGCTCTCCTTGATGCCACACCACTTCTACTCATCTCTCCCAGATGTCAAAAAACATCTCCTGATCACTCCTAGATTCCGGACCATTCCTCCAATGCACGCCTAGATGCCAAAGCACTCCTACTAAGCACACCTTAATGCAAGTCTACTTTTCCTAAGCTCTCCTAAATGCCAGGCACCTTGATTGTCCTAGTTGCCATATCACTCCTTCAACAGCCCTTTGGATGTCATACCACTCCTTTCTCAGCTCTCCTGGATGCTAGACTACTCCTTCAGCTCTTCCAAATGCCTGACCACCCATTAGTGAGCTGTCATGAATGTCAAACAACTCCTTCTACAGTTATCTATATATTCTTTAATGCTCACCACTTCCTCAAACTAACTAACATTGCTGGAGGCAAAATAGGTCAAGTGTAACTTGAGTTTAGCTGGTGCCAGTGGTCGTGATACTACTTTTGGTAATGACAGTGGTTCTCATGTTCTTAGAGGTGGTATTTTTGGTATTTTTTTTTACTCTTTTATTGCCTTGGTAACTTCTTCTTTTACATATATGTGGCACCCTAAGAGTTAACGTGCCACAGTAGCATCACACGGGTTCCCTCCCCACACACTGACACTACACTAGCACCTCTGGGCCAGGAGGGGGAGCTAAACCAGCTTCGTTATATACTCTGGGTCAAGAGGAAGTAGTTAGTTTAGTTCAGTATGTAGCAGTACTGTGAAGAGTCCAGTTCCTGGGAGAACTGAGAGAGAGACTGTAGTGTAAAGGAGCTGCGTCAGGCTTCTCCACAGTCTACTCATCGATTCCAGGCCTAGCCACGGTCTGAGGGAAGGAGAATAGAAAACAGAGAAACACATCTGGGAGACTGAGTGACATCATCACTCACCCCAGAGGAGCGCACAGATCGGATACCGGATCCGAAACTGTGACTGACACACACAGCACAGTAAATACTGGGATAGTGGAAGTTGTAGATCAACACTGTACCTGAGCGAAGCAACACGGTGGAGTCAAAAGCCCAAGGAAGACTCAAGTTGCCTTGCCAAAGGGGTACCTGTGAGGAGAGACAGTGCCAGAAGCTCAGCTAGAAGCAGCAGCAGGGCCACACACACAGCGCAGCAGGAGGAAGCTGAGGACCAGGACAGGGTGGGAGCAACCCGGCCCCGGTACAGACTCCGTGGACAATTCTCTGTAAAGAACATCTACAGTAAAGCTTTGGAAAACTTCAGAACCGTGAGTGTGTGTGATCCTTGTACACAAGCCTTAATCTCCCCCACAAGCTGCCACCGTCTCCACTATCATCCCTTTCCAACAACATATATAACATCCATCATAGACTTTAATTACCACTGCTCCAGCGAACTAGGCTCTACCTGCGGAGAGCCGTTCCATCTAAAGCTGCCAAACATCATCCCCGGAGGTTCTGCAGCAGCGGTGGTCACCCTGACCACAAACCGTGGGTGGTGTCACGACAAACTTTATTCCCTGTATATATTCCCTTTTACTTGCAGAATCCGGGACACGGTCCGGACCAGGCCCTCCGTGACATCCCCAATAGCAACCCGGTCCGGTACCGAGTACCCCGTCCCAGTGGGCTCCACATATATTTTGTACAACACCAGAGAATCTACACTACAGTCTGACACCCCTCGGCCAACATGTTATTACCTATCCTCTGATTACGTTACATTTTTTCATTGCAGTGCGCATTACGAAGTAGAGCTGGGGTCACACTACCGTTATTTGCAGATTTAAACGGCCGGCGCTTAATACTTAGCAGATTTTCCAGAAGTGCATAAGCGTTAAAGCTATGCGCTTTGGGAGAGCGCTGCCCTTGGTAACCTGATGTGTTTCATGGTTACCAACTACACACAAAGCTCCTCGGGGTGCGCTTTAGCTGAGCGCACAGAAAACCATGCAGGCAATGTTTTTCTGTGCACTCAGCTAAAGCGCACCCCGAGGAGCTTTGTGTGCGGTTGGTAACCATGAAACACATCGGGTTACCAAGGGCAGCGCTCTCCCGAAGAGCATAGCTTTGACGCTTATGCACTTCTGGAAAATCTGCCAATTATTAAGCGCACACTGGTAAAAATCTGCAAATAACGGCAGTGTGACCCCAGGTTAGTCCTGTGATGGTAATCACCGAATAAAAAAATGTAACAATAGCGCACACACTGGTAAGAGAAGCACAGCTGCTTTTCGTTTTTTAACCCCAACATCAAGCTGTTCTCAGCTTACATTGCAAAAGACTAATGACAGATACAGTCTGAGGCTGGGGTTCCACATGAGCCCTCAGTCCGTTTTTGGCTTCATTTTTGTTAATTTTTTTTTCTAAGTCCAAAAACTGACAGAAAAACGGATTGGATGTAATAAACACCCTGTGCGTTTTTCTCTGGAGCTCAAAACATTGCCCTGTCCATTTTTGAGCCAAAAACGCTGCTAGCAACGTTTTTGGCATCAGTTAAAAAACGCATGCGTTTTTTTAACATGGGGCCCTATGGGAAACGCATGCGTTAACGCATGGCATATGTAGGCATTTACGTTAACGCGTGCGTTTTTAATGAAAAAATGACTAAGTCCAAAAACGTTCAGAAGTGCAGGAGACTCAAAAAGCACCCTATAAAAAACGGATTGGTGATGAAAATCACTTCCAAAAACGGACTTCTATGTGGAACCCCAGCCTAACACGGTGGTGATCAGTAGTCATTGCTGGGGTATTGTATGGGCTGCAACACAACAGACTAAGGCTGGGGTTCCACATAGAAATCCGTTTTTGGAAGTGATTTTCATCACCAATCCGTTTTTTATAGGGTGCTTTTTGAGCCTCCTGCACTCCTGTCCGTTTTTGGACTTAGTCATTTTTTCATTAAAAACGCATGCGCGTTAACGCATGCGCAAACGCAAGTGCCAAATATGCCATGCGTTCGCGCATGCGTTTCCCATAGGGCCCCATGTTAAAAAAACGCATGAAAACGCATGCGTTTTTTAACTGATGCCAAAAACGTTGCATGCAACGTTTTTGACTCAAAAGCGGACAGGGCAATGTTTTGAGCTCCAGAGAAAAACGGACAGGGTGTTTATTACATCCAATCCGTTTTTCTGTCAGTTTTTGGACTTAGAAAAAAAAAATGAGAAAACTGAAGCCAAAAACGGACTGAGGGCTTATGTAGAAACCCAGCCTAACCTATGTGGATGATACTACCAAAGGTAACTAATATACATACACTATATATATATGAGTGTTTGAGATATAGAGGCAACAACAAATGATTTAAATCATATGATAATTAAAATATAAGTTATATTCTCTCCAGATATTATGGTCTATCAGCAGCCATCAATTAATGTAATATAAACTGACAGAGCGGGAGATAAGCGTCTTGGGAATAGCGGTCAGCTATCCGTGTCAGATCTTATCACAATATAAACACTGACTGGGAGTTCAGGACTGCTGACGATCTTATAATAACTGTTTATTATTTTGTAATACTTGCGCTTTTCCTTCTGGAATGTAGAATATAACATTATGTGTTTCCCCTGACTAAACATAATCCGCTTTTTCTGACCATCATCATACTATGTGCACTAATTAAAGGGGAGCTCTGCAACATAAAACACTTCCAAATACCTGATTAGATCCGTTTTCAGGGCCTCCATCGCTGAGTCTGACCAGAGAATGGCTATAAATGTATATTTGTGCTATCTGTAGATGACTTGTGGGGATATCTACGTACTACTGGGAAAGTCCATTCATTTACATGGGCATCACATAATGCAGACTTTCACCTGTGGATGGAATGTGAACACTTGCTGCTAGGGTTTCCCATCTAAATACAACAGGTGTCTATGGGTGTCTATTGTGAGACATCATGTGAGCAGCTTATTGAAGCCCTTCTTAGGCCGGAGACGCACTGAGTGAGGTGCATGCGAGATACTTGCATGAGTCTTGCATGACTCACCAGGCACAGCCACCAGCTTTCTGGACTGGAGCGCTTCAGCCCCATAGAAACACAAGCAGCTGATGCACTTCCGTCCAGAGAGCCGGTGGCCGTGCCAGGTGAGTCATGCAAGACTCATGCGAGTATCTTGCATGCATCTCGCTCAGTGTGTCTCCGGCCTTACAAAAACAGTCTGACCAAAGTCAATTACTTCTGTATAGATTATTTGTGTCTTTACAATTATTTATTTTGCATCCAACTTTGCAAAAGGGCTTGGTAAAAAATCTTAATTTTTCTCTTTGCAGGTCCTCTGTTCTCTGCAGTTTGCAGCCCTGTTTTACTTTATTCCATTAGTCTCTCTTTTTTTGGGTGCAGGCACACAAGCATATGTGTAATCGGAGCGATTGTGATGCATGTCAGTCACACGAGTGCTTTCCGAATGGTCGTGGAAGTGTGATGCGATTGTGCGTATTTTTCTCAGCTGCCATCTGTGTGACATCCGTGTGGTGTCCCTGTGCAATGCGCTTTAACATGGTCTTTCCCATGCTGTATAAAGTTAGAAAAGAGTAGACAGACAGACAGGATAGATAGATAGATAGATAGATAGATAGATAGATAGATAGATAGATAGATAGAGATAGAAATAGATAGATAGATAGATGATAGATAGATAGATAGATAGATAGATAGAAATAGATAGATAGATAGATAGATAGATAGATAGATAGATATGGATAGATAGTAATAGATAGATAGATAGATAGATAGATAGATAGAGATAGATAGATAGATAGATAGATAGATAGATAGATAGATAGATAGATAGATAGATACATACATAGATGTTGCACAAAAGCGCAACATCTAAACGCATTTTTGCAAAACCCATAGGTTTTGCTGGACTACTTATCCAGAACTACGTTTCACTGCATTTACGCGTGCGTAAAAACACGCTGCAAAATGCAGGAAAATGCAAGAATACGCAGCAAATACATACCGTGTGAACGTAGCCAAACGCAATTCTGGATAATGTAGACCAAGGGTCATCTCAAGGTGGAAAAGGTGCATAAACCTTTAAAGAGTAAATGCATTTTTATGTTTATTTCATAAGTCATTAATAGCCCTAAAAATATATAATTTATGATATCAGAGAAATCTGCTTCTTGCTCCACCGGGACTGAGATTTCATTCTCAAAAGGCTCAATTCTAAATCTAAACACATGTTTCCCCATTACTGGGATTGAGGATGACAGCTGGTGCTGAATAGAATCTATGCAGAAGGGAGGAGAAGGAGGAGGAGGAGAGGAGGAGGAGGAGAAAGAGGAGGAGAAGGAGGAGAAGGAGGAGGAGAAGGAGGAGGAGAAAGAGGAGGAGGAGAAGGAGGAGAAGGAGGAGGAGAAAGAGGAGGAGGAGAAGGAGGAGAAGGAGGAGAAGGAGGAGGAGGAGAAGAGGAGGAGAAGGAGGAGGAGGAGAAGGAGGAGGAGAAGGAGGAGGAGGAGAAGAGGAGGAGGAAGGTGGAGGAGGAGAAGGGGAGGAGGAGAAAGGAGGAGGAGGAGAGGAGGAGGAGAAGGAGGAGGAGGAAGAGAAGGAGGAGGAGGAAGAAGGAGGAGAAGAAGAGGAGAAGAGGAGGAGGAGAAGAGAGGAGGAGAAAAGGAGAAGGAGAAGGAGGAGAGAAGGAGGAGGAGGAGAAGGAGGAGGAGGAGAAGGAGGAGAAGGAGGAGAAGGAGGAGGAGAGGAGGAGGAGGAGGAGAAGGAGGAGGAGAGGAGGAGGAGAAGGAGGGAGAGAAGGAGGAGGAGAAAGAGGAGGAGGAGGAAGAGAAGGAGGAGGAGAAGGAGGAGGAGGAGGAGGAAGGAGGAGAAAGGAGGAGAAGAGAGAGGAGGAGGAGGAGAAGGAGGAGGAGGAGAAGGAGGAGGAGGAGAAGGAGGAGAGGAGGAGGAGGAGAAGGAGGAGGAGAAGGAGGAGGAGGAGGAGAGGAGGAGGAGAAGGAGAAGGAGGAGGAGAAGGAGGAGGGAAGAGGAGGAGGAGAAGAGGAGAAGGAGGAGAGAAGGAGAGGAGAGAGGAGGGAGGGGAGAGAGGAGAGAGGAGGAGAAGGAGGAGGAGAAGGAGGAGGAGGAGGAAGAGGAGGAGAAGGAGGAGGAGGAGAAGGAGGAGGAGAAGGAGGAAGGAGAAAGAGGAGGAGAAGGAGGAGAAGGGAGAGAGAGAAGGAGGAGGAGGAAGAGAAGGAGGAGAGGAGAGAGAAAGGGGGGAGAAGAGAAGGAGAGAGGGAGGAGAGAGGAGGGAGAAGGAGGAGGAGAGAGAAGGAGGAGGAGAAAGAGGAGGAGAAGAGGAGGAGGAGAGAAGGAGAGGAGGAGGAGGAGAGGAGGAGGAGGGAGAGGAGGAGGAGGAGGAGGAGAAGGAGGAGGAGAAGGAGAGAGAGAGAGGAGGAGGAGAAGGAGGAGGAGGAGAAGGAGGAAGGAGGAGGAGGAGAGAGGAGGAGGGGGAGAAGAGAGGAGAGGAGGAGAAGGAGGAAAGGGAGGAGAAGGAGGAGGAGGAGAGGAGAGAGGAGAGAGGGGAGGAGAGGAGAGAGGAGGGGAGAAGGAGGAGAGAGGAGGAGAAGGAGGAGGAGAAGGAGGAGGAGGAGAAGGAGGAGGAGAGGAGGAGGAGGAGAGAGGAGGAACGAGGAGGGAGGAGGAGGAGAGGAGGAGAGGAGGAGAGGAGGAGAGAAGGAGGAGGAGAAGGAGGAGAAAGAGGAGCTAGAAGCAGAAATTCTCCCTTTTTGCCTAAATAAGATCTTATCAGCATCTACTGTCTTCTCCGATCTATGAGACCTTTTTGAATAAAATATCAGTATTGGTAGAGAAAGAAGCAGATTTCACTGATAAGATTTATTACAAAGTTGATTATTTTCATGTGTATTATTGATTTATGAAATATAATTTAAAATAACCATTGCTCTTTAAATAATAGAATCCAAAGTTCCCCAATAAAAGTGCCAGAAAGGTAGTTCCAAATATTGTATCCAAAAATCTCACCCTCAGCACCTGCACAATAACCTATAACCCCAGCCTGTGAGTTCACACTCCAGTATCTGTATAACTACGTAGTAACATAGTTTACTGTCACAGTCCAGTGTTGGACCTGCACCACTGCTAACCCAGACACTGCTTGTTCATCTTTCACCGCTCAATCATGGCTTTTGCTGCTTT
>JARQOC010000010.1:6460408-6476122 GCA_033576535.1 Allobates femoralis
AAAAACACGCTGCCATATTCCATGAGACATCAAAGGGTGAATATAATATTGATTAATTAGTCAACTCATTTCCGGGCTTCCAAAAAAAACCAGAAACATGGCAATATGATATTGATTTGTCCTAAGGAAGGGGCCAGGGAGTCCTGATATGAGATGACTAATAATTCAATATTATATTATATTCACCCTTTGATGTCTCGTGCAATACAGCAGCGCTGTTTTTAACCCTTCACCCTCCATACTCTATATGCACCACGCTGGGGACTGCAGCAGCCGTGATCTGCTTTTATAGTAGTTGTGACTCTCACAACCACACAAGATGAAGCCTCTGATACCTATTTAGGTCATATTTTATCTCTCAGACCCTTCATCCTCCCTACTTTAATGTTCTGAGACCTTTGGGCTTTCATTGGCTATAAGCCATAATCATCAACATTAACAGAAATAAACACATGAAATAGATCTCTCTGTGTGTAATGACTCTATATAATAGATGTGGTCACTTTATGTATTGAATTACTGAAATAAATTAACTTTTTGATGATCTTCTAATTCACTGAGATGCAGCTGTACTGATAGGGATATAGTTTGTCTGTGCAGTGCTAATGAGCATGATGGCGCTATATAAGCAAAGCATAATAAATGCTAATACCAACATTTATGACACTTCTTGTCAATATAGCATAAATGCTTCCGATGGGAAACGGCGCATAAGCAACATGGTTGTTTACAAAAATATGTAACTGACATTAAAGAAAGATTTGGGATTTTCAGTAAACCAGGGTGATTTGGAATGTTATAAAAACTGGTTACATATTTAACTCTTATGTACAACATTCCTACCTGGATATTAAAATGAGAGTTCAATCCAACCACAAGCGCTCAGTGCACCCCTGTGTGGCTGACCAGTGCAAATTATCACCTCTCTCGGCCTTCCTGTAAAGCCAGACCTATCAATCAGGAAAGAGGAGGGCGGAGATAGATGTCAACCAAGCATGTGTGAAGGTGCACTGAGCTGTGTGGCCACACCAAGGGTGCACCGAGGACCTGTGCTAGGCTCGAACACTCACTTTTTGGCTGTTTCTTATGATAACAAACAAATATTAAAAGGTTCATGTAGCCAAAGCAGTTTAATAACCTACCATAAATACATCGGAGAATATCATGTGTTCAATTTTGTGGTCCATTACTCGTGAGAATGACGCCCTCCAGATATGTTTTGTTTAGTAAATCCCCATTAAATACATTTTAAGTCAATACATGTTTTCTAAGAACTCCACTTTGTGCCATTTCTCTGTTAGTCTATGTTAGTATTTACTCAAATTTAAAAGTGGACACTATTTAATAAAGGGAACCATTCTGGTAAATTGATAGAATAGGTAATTTATGTGTATAAATTTTTATATATATATATATATATATATATACTAGATGGCAGCCCGATTCTAAAGAATCGGGTAGTCTAGAATCCATGTATAGTTTATTTACTAATAGTTAGGGTAGTGCGGTGAAATTAATTGTGTGTATACAGGCGGCTCTGTGAGTAGCAGAGTATATGGTGGCTCACTGGCTAGCACTGCGCGCGCTGAGATTAGTCAGCGCAGCGGCGTGGGCAGAGTGGTCAGCGCAGCGGCGTGGGCAGAGTGGTCAGCGCAGCGGCGTGGGCAGAGTGGTCAGCGCAGCGGCGTGGGCAGAGTGGTCAGCGCAGCGGCGTGGGCAGAGTGGTCAGCGCATAAACACACATACACACACACACTCCACTATACTTACCACCGACCCTGCGTCTTCTCCGGCGCCTGGATCCTGAGTCAACATGTGGCCACCCCCGGACGGCTGGAGGGGACAGGGGATGGCTGGAGGCTGGAGAGGGCAGAGGACGGCTGGAGGCTGGAGAGGGCAGAGGACGGCTGGAGGCTGGAGAGGGCAGAGGACGGCTGGAGGCTGGAGAGGGCAGAGGACGGCTGGAGAGGGCAGAGGCGGCTGGAGAGGGCAGAGGACGGCTGGAGAGGGCAGAGGACGGCTGGAGAGGGCAGAGGACGGCTGGAGGGGGCAGAGGACGGCTGGAGGGGGCAGAGGACGGCTGGAGGGGGCAGAGGACGGCTGGAGGGGGCAGAGGACGGCTGGAGGGGGCAGAGGACGGCTGGATGGGGCAGAGGACGGCACACAGGCTATAGGGGGCAGAGGGAGGCACACAGGCTGGAGGGGTCAGAGGGAGGCACACAGGCTGGAGGGGTCAGAGGGAGGCACACAGGCTGGGGGGGTCAGAGGGAGGCACACAGGCTGGAGGGGTCAGAGGGAGGCACACAGGCTGGAGGGGTCAGAGGGAGGCACACAGGCTGGAGGGGTCAGAGGGAGGCACACAGGCTGGAGGGGTCAGAGGGAGGCACACAGGCTGGAGGGGTCAGAGGGAGGCACACAGGCTGGAGGGGTCAGAGGGAGGCACACAGGCTGGAGGGGTCAGAGGGAGGCACACAGGCTGGAGGACAGAGCAGCGTGTGGGGCTGCAGACTCACCACGGGCCGGGAATCAGATGTACTGTAGGAGGAGAGGAGGGGCGGGCAGAGCTGCAGGAGAGGAAGTCCCGCCCTCCCTCCTCTCTCCTCTGTAGGCGCCCGGCATGTCTGGACTGGAGGGCAGAGGGTGGAGGGGAGTGGCTGGAGGGCACACGGAACGTCCGAGATCGGAACTTCCTGTGGCGGTGCCTGTAGCCGGGCTGCGCGCGGCTACAGTGCACTGGATGACGTCACCAGCCCTGGGCGAAGGCCATCACGGAAGTAGGCGTGGCCTTTTCCGGATGTGGCCTTCGGGTTTTATATATAAGATATGATGAGGGGCAGCGTCTGTAGTTTGGGGTTCTGATCTGGCACAAATCCTTGGTCATGTTAAAAGACTTGTTAAACAGTCGACTATGACTTTGAGGAGCTACCCAAAGGTGGCGCTAGAGTTCATCCACTTCTTCATTGAAGTGACAATTTGCATAAATCTTTATCGTAATTCAGAAATATTTATAAATATTTACCTAATTTAGTATCTACTGTAATCATTAATGGAATAATGCATATTATTTGTCCCAATCCCCAGTATTCAACATTTATCAAGCTACCTCTATCAATTGCTGTCAGTTGACATCAATACACATGGCCGCCTTCAGACATTTAGAATTAAATATATATTGGGGCTCCTGTTCAACTATTGCATATGAAAAATAAAATGTGATAATTGAAGACAATGATGCAGGTTTTGGACGTTGTCGTAGTCAGCGCCACACTCTAGTTTTGGCATTTACGTTGAGTGGAATTCCCCACTCTCTTCTATCTAATCTTGTGTCTATTGTATTGTAATATCTGCATTGTTAAAGCACGTTCACGTCTTACCTAATGGCTGTTCAAGGTCTCGTCTGCTCTTAGGGTAGTAATAGAAACCTCTTTCCCCGCACACCAAGTACAAGGCTTCCACAAGGTGAGGTCCACATAGGTGCTGGTTGGCTAAGGCTTGGGTGGTGGGGGTAAATAGGATGAGAAGAACTGCCAGAGGGAGACATTGTATCCACAGGGCCATGATGAAGAAATGGAGGGTGGATCTGTGCACAGAGGAAACAAAGGAGAAATAGGCTAAAATACTACAGAATATCATGAATATATAGAACTGAACAATTCCTTCAAAATGGGGAGAATCTAGAACTAAGCATTGGATGTAGCGAAGCCGATGACCTTTACCTACATACCCCTACACCCACAACCACAACGATGTGACACTTACCTGGTGGAGTGCTACAGAAGGACCAGGTGGGTGAAGTGATAAGGAGAGATGGCAGGTGTAAGTGTGATCTTCCTATTCCTGCATACCCACTTTATACCTCATAAAGCACCTTAGCTAAGCATCTTGCCAAATTCTGCCAGCTCATTAGCTGCTCCTCCCCGTAAGGTGATCAGTTACCTATTAAACTTGCAAGTCCCTGGACATAAGGATCATTGATTTAATTTCTCAGCATCAACACTTGTTCCGATGATATGACCACCTGCCACATTAATTCTGGAGAAAGAGTGCACAAGGGAATAGAGCAAAACTATCTGTGGTCATGACACTTTATTAATGGGTGTATAGTATGATATGTATCCACAGTCATAGTAATATCTATCTATCTATCTATCTAAAAATGTGCATTGGGATCAGGGCCGCACCGTCCATTGGACAGTGTGAGCCCTGTCATTCAGGCGGCAGCCGGCAGGGGGAGCGGCAGTGCAGAAGGGGGCGGCGCCTCATGCACACAGCCTCCCCCTGTCATGGCGCCGGCCGCGCACCGGAGGTAAGCGGCGACCCGGGGAGAGAGGCACAGAAGGGGCGGCAGCGCTGCCCGCGGGGCAATAGCACCCCAAAGGTACTCACGGCCGCGGGCAGCAATGACTGCCGGTGCCGCGGCTCAGGCGGCAGAGGGGGCGGCAGTGCTGGGCTCCGGTAGCAACCCCCCCCCCCGTAATCGGTGCCGCGGCTCAGGCGGCAGAGGGGCTTGGTGCACCCCTGATTGGGATATGAAACTATTTGATACACTGTTGATTTTACAAATTTTCCCATCTACAAAGAAAGGAGAGGTCTGTAATTTGTATCATAGGTATACTTCAACTGTGATAGACACAGTCTAAAACCCCCCAGTAAATCACAGTGTATGATTTTGACACAATTAATTTGCATAATATTGCAAGAAATATGTATTTGATACAATAGAAAAACAGATATAACATTTGGTACAGAAAGTTTTGTTTACAATTACAGAGATCATTTCCTGCAGCTCTTTCCAAGTTTGCACACACTGCAGCAGGGATTTTGGCCCACTTCTCCATACAGATCTTCTCCAGATCTTTCAGGTTTCGGATCTGTCACTGGGCAACATTGAGTTTCAACTTCCTCTAAAGGTTTTCTGTTGGGTTCAGGTCTGTAGCTAGGCCACTCCAGGACCTTGAAATGCTTCTTACAGAGCCACTCCTTAGTTGCCGTGGTTGAGTATTTTGGGGCATTGTCGTGTTGGAAGACCCAGCCATGACCCATCTTCAATGTTCTTACTGAGTGAAGGAGGTTGTTGGCTAAAATCTCGCAATACATGACTGCATCCATCCTCCTGTTAATATATTGCAGTCGTCCTGTCCCCTTTGCGGAAAAGCATCAGCAAAGTATGATGTTTCCACCCCCATGCTTCACAGTTGGGATGGTGACCTTGAGGTTTTACTCATCCTTCTTTTTCCTCCAACCACGCCAAGAGGAGTTTATACCAAAAAGTTCTATTTTGGTGTGATCTGATCACATGACCTTATTCAGCCCCTCCTCTGAATCATCCAGATGTCCTTGGCGAACTTCAAACAGACCTGGAAGCATTAATACGGATGCTGCAGTATCCCAGGGCTAAGATATCATCATGTATTGGTTTAAGAGAGCGTCAAACCGTGCTAGCACAATGGATATGCCAAGAGATTTTATTGTCCTGAGGGAGGAGAAATCTCTCTCTGAAACGCGTTGACGGTATAAAGATCGCTTCAATCAACTTTCCCTTTGATTGTTCTTTTCAACAGCTCGGTTTGACCGTCTTAATCCATTGCTTGTGAACAGGCTCCCTCTAGGTAATCCATTTTGGGCAGGTTGATTAAGCTAAATAACTCATACAACACATGAGCAAAGTGGGGAACAATTGACTTGAGTTCAGATATTACTCTCGCCAGGAATGCTTCAACCAACCTTTCTAAATTAATGAAAAATGTGACTATCAATCTTCTATATCTCGGTGTCATTTTTCTTATTGCTTCTTGTAGCTACAATCACGTGCTGTGGCTAAATGAATAAGAAAACTACACAAACTGGACTTTTGGTTTGTAATTTTGCATTCACTTTGACATAAATTTCCAAACTTTGGTTAATTTTGGCACAAATTGTGTCCTTTACTTTTACACCTATTGATTATGGAGCAAATTTACTAATCCTTTATAGTTTTTAGACAGTGCAAACCTAGGCCAGGTAGTCTGAAAATATCAATTTCATAGGAGTGACTCAAGCTGGATGATACATTTGGCGCTTCTTTAGACACTTATGCATTACTCTGTTTGAATACTTTTAGGCCATTTTGTACCAAAAATGTAGTATATAATAGCTTAACTTAAGCTATGCCGATTTCCAGAAAAGGTACATTTCTCCCGTGATGCCCTGATAAACACTTTGCACTTTGCAGGTGAGGCACCAAGTTTTAGGCACGGTTCTGTACGTATGTAACATTATTACAACTACTGCTATGTTACTGCTACGTATGAATCCTCCCTAATGGGGTGAACAGTTATGCGACTAATTAGTCTGTGCTCAATTATTGCAGCCCATTTTGATCCTATTTTACAAATATGAATTCTTTTTTGATGAGAAAAAGCTTAAAGAGGTTGTTTCTTTTTGGTTTTCCATTACTAATAGGATCCCCCTTACCTTTGTCCTAACTTTTCCTAACTCTTTCTTAATATACTTCTGCTACCTACAAGCTCCTGTGAGCTGATCTTTCTGTGGTGTGTATATACCTTTATTGATTTTCTTCCACTTGAGAAAGACGCATCTGTGCGTCGAAACGCGTTGTGGCATACTGGACCCTTGCTGTTCGTGCAATAAATTATCGGTAATCTAATCACCAACCCGTGGTTTCTTTAGCGCTCCAATCCTCTGACACCGCTTGTTTTTCTATTTATTGATTTTCTATCTTTGATCCTTCCTGTCTGGGAACTGGAATCGGACTAACTGAACAGGGCACATCACTGGTGGGGTGAGGCTGCCTTCCTGTAAGTGACTGCAGTCTTGGCACAGAGGCCCTGTGATATGCTATCTAATGATCAGCACATTGCAGCACTTGACAGATGAAAGCACCGCACATTAAACAGACTGAGAGGAAAGTGAAGCTTAATCCGCATGCCCAGACAGCTGTCACTAACAACGAGGCAGTGCCATCCCCATCAGTGATGTTCCCAGACTGCTGTCACTAACAACGAGGCAGTGCCATCCCCATCAGTGATGTTCCCAGACTGCTGTCACTAACAAACAGGCAGTGCCAGCCCCATCAGTGATGTTCCCAGACTGCTGTCACTAACAAACAGGCAGTGCCAGCCCCACCAGTCATGTTCCCAGACTGCTGTCACTAACAAACAGGCAGTGCCAGCCCCATCAGTGATGTTCCCAGACAGCTGTCACTCAGAGACAGCCCTGCACTCACCAGAGACTTGTCCTGCTCAGTTTGTCCGATTCCGGTCTGCAGCCTGGAAGATCAAACCTACAACAACAATAAAGGTATATACGCACCGCAGAAAAATCAGCTTACAGAAGGAGAGTAGATAGCAGAAGTATATTGGAAAAATGTTATTTAGGAAGAGTTAGGACAAATGAAAGCGGATGAAATTACTACACTGTGTGCAGAATTATTAGGCAAGTTGTATTGTAGAGGATTATTTTTATTATTGATCAACAACTGTGTTCTCAATCACCCAAAAGACCCAAATATCAAAGCTTCATATTTTTGGAAGTTGGAGTTTTTTTTTTAGATTTGTCTCTTAGGCGGCCGTCACACGGTTCAATTTAATGCACGATATCGCCTATGTGATCTGCTTTTTGATCGCTTAATCGATATCGTTTGTGCGTCGCTGCATGCAATTAGGTGATTTTACAATGTAAAATCGCTTGATCGTGACATCGCAGATATGAGAGCCGGAGCTCATATCTAGCGATGAACGATGTAACAATCTGCATCATCGTGGTGTGTGACACCACGATGATCCATCTCCCAGCGGCAGAGCCTATGCTGGGAGATGGTAACTATGGTACACGTCGGGTTACTAAGCGATGCGCGGCGCCTAGTAACCCGATGTGTACCATAGTTACCAGCGATCTCGCTGGCCCACATCGCTGGTGAGTCTGTCTGTGTGACAGCTCACCAGCGATGTGAGCGATATTGTTAGCGATCGTGCGTGCACGTGATCGCTTACAATATCGTTCAAGATATTGCACCGTGTGACGGCCGCCTTAGGAGGATATCTGTGTGTGCAGGTAACTATTACTGTGCAGAATTATTAGGCAACTTAATAAAAACCCAATATATTCCCATCTCACTTGTTTATTTTCACCAGGTAAACCAATATAACTGCACAAAATTTTGAAACAAAACTTTTCTGACATGCAAAATCAAAACCCCAAAAAATTAGTGACCAATATCGCCCCCTTTCTTTATGATGACACTCAGCAGCCTCCATCCATAGATTGTCAGCTGCTTGATCTGTTTAAGATCCACATTGTGTGCAGCAGCCACCACAGCCTCCCAGACACTGTCCCCAGAGGTGTACTGTTTTCCCTCCCAGACACTGTCCCCAGAGGTGCACTATTTTCCTTCCCTGTAGATCTCACATTTTAGGAGGGACCACAGGTTCTCTATGGGGTTCAGATCAGATGAACAAGGCGGCCATGTCATTATTTTTTCTTCTTCTAGGCCGTTACTGGCCAGCCATGCTGTGGAGCATTGTCCTGCATGAAAATCATGTTTTTCTTGAACGATCCCGACTTCTTCCTGTACCACTGCTTGAAGAAGTTGTCTTCCAGAGACTGGCAGTAGGTCCGGGAGTTGACCTTCACTCCATCCTCAACCCGAAAAGATCCCACAAGTTCATCTTCGATGATCCCAGCCCATACCAGTACCCACCTCCACCTTGCTGGTGTCTGAGTCGGAGTGGAGCTCTCTGCCCTTTACTGATCCAGCTTCTGGCCCATCCATCAAGAGTCACTCTCATTTCATCAGTCTATAAAACCTTTAAAATCAGTCTTCAGATATTTCTTGGCCGAGTCTTGACATTTTATCTTATGTTTCTTGTTCGGAGGTGGTGGTTTTTCAGCCTTCCTTACCTTGGCCATGTCCCTGAGTATAGCACACCTTGTGCCTTTTGATACTCCAGTAATGTTGCAGCTCTGAAATATGGCAAAACTGGTGGCAAATGGCATCTTGGCAGCTTCACGCTTGATTTTCCTCCATTCATGGGCAGTTATTGTGCCTTTTTGCCCTCGCGCTTCTTGCGACCCTGTTGGCTATTTGTCATGAAACGCTTGATTGTTCGGTGATCGCGCTTCAAACGTTTGGCAATTTCCAGACTGCTGCGTCCCTCTGCAAGACATCTCACAATTGTGGACTTTTCAGAGCCGTCACATCTCTCTTCTGACCCATTTTGCCAAAGAAAAGGCATTTGCAAATAATTAAGCACAGCTTATATAGGGTGTTGATGTCATTACACCACACCCCTCCTCATTACAGAGATGCACATCACCTGATTTACATATTTGGTAGTTGGCTCTCAGCCTATACAGCCTGGAGTAGGACAACATGGATAAAAAGTATCAAGTGATCATGTGCCTAATAATTCTGCACACAGTGTAGTAGAAAACTACTCCCTGTCCATGCATTGTAAAGAGTTCTCACCAGTGGGCTCATGGGCCCCGATGCAAAAGCTCCAACAGGCCCCCCAATGATAGCAAATCTTTAATAGCATTAGTCTTTTTCCATAGACCAAAGGGACTTTTGGGGCCCCTTAGGGCAATTGCAATCCCTGCACCTGTTGTAGTGATGTCCCTGGTTCCCACATCTAAGAAATAGCACCTCCCAGTTTAAACATTTATGTATTACCTGGACCCACATTAATGGCCCGACGGGGCAGAGACCATTAATGGCCAGACGGGGCAGAGACCATTAATGGCCAGACGGGGCAGAGACCATTAATGGCCAGATGGGGCAGAGACCATTAACGGCCAGTCGGGGCTGAGACCACTACTTTCTTTGGTGCTTCAATACAGTAACCATAAAACCTCCAGTGGGGTGAATACGTTCTAAAGTCACAGTATAAGACAATGCACGCTTCTTTTCTTACAAAAGTTCTAAGACATTTTTTTTTATTTGCGAGCATAACATAAAAAGTCACTCCATATAAAAAGTCATGAATCTATGAGATATCTGGGATTCTGACTCTGATTTGAGACTCCACCTTTGCAATGGAATAATGAAAGAAATTCATCTTGTTAAAGTGACACCCTGAAATGGATGAGGCAGCTCATTCTGTGAAGTATTCGGTGTTAGCGGAGATAACAGGGCTATTAAACTGTTAACGAGCTTGTTTCCTCCATAGTCTAAATTGTCTGACAGCTGGAAACATGCAAAGTAAATAAATCTGTGCACGATGATTTTCCAGCTCTGCTCGATTTGATGAGCCGGTCACTGGCTGGAGGGGACCGAGGAGAACCTGTAGGGGTGGCGTGGCAGAAAGCCACATGAATCAGCATAAAACAAAAGAAGGTCGGAAGAATGGAAAGCTCTTAATGAAGCTTTGTTTCCACACGGTCCATTGTGCACATGGCCATATCATGTAGGGGACACCGCTACAAATGTCACCGTGAGCCTAATGTAAGCTCAGTATGGCATCTGCTAAATGGAAAAAACTGAAAAAGAACCATCACTCGTAATAGATTCTATTGACTCTATCAAGACGGACTCCGTCAAAATCGGCCCTTACACTATTACATTACAAATTGCAGTCCATAATAATGGGATACTTGCATAAATGTTTGTGCATAATCCGGAAGTACAGTGCCTACAAGTAGTATTCAACCCCCTGCAGATTTAGGTGGTTTGAGAAGATGCAAATAAGTTAGAGCCTTCAAACTGCAAACGAGAGTAGGATTTATTAACAGAAGCAGAAATCTTACAAACCAAAAAGTTATGTTGCTCAGTTGAATATTAATAAATTTTAAACATAGAAGTGTGGGTCAATTATTATTCAACCCCTCAAGCCACCAGCATTCTGTTTGGTCCCCCTAAAGTATTAAGAAGTAGTTCAGGCACAAAGAACAATGAGCTTCACATGTGTGGATTAATTATCTCTTTTTCCAGCCTTTTCTGACTATTTAAGACCCTCCCCAAACTTGTGAACAGCACTCATACATGGTCAACATGGGAAAGACATGCCAAGGCCATCAGAGACAAGATCGTGGAGGGTCACAAGGCTGGCAAGGGGTACAAAACCCTTTCCAAGGAGGTGGGCCTACCTGTCTCCACTGTTGGGAGCATCATCCGGAAGTGGAAGGCTTATGGAACTACTGTTAGCCTTCCACGGCCTGGACAGCCTTTGAAAGTTTCCTCCCGTGCCGAGGCCAGGCTTGTCCGAAGAGTCAAGGCTAACCCAAGGACAACAAGGAAGGAGCTCCGGGAAGATCTCATGGCAGTGGGGACATTGGTTTCAGTCAATACCATAAGTAACGTACTCCACCGCAATGGTCTCCGTTCCAGACGAGCCCGTAAGGTACCTTTACTTTCAAAGCATCACGTCAAGGCTCGTCTACAGTTTGCTCATGATCACTTGGAGGACTCTGAGACAGACTGGTTCAAGGTTCTATGGTCTGATGAGACCAAGATCCAGATAATTGGTGCCAACCACACACGTGACGTTTGGAGACTGGATGGCACTGCATACGACCCCAAGAATACCATCCCTACAGTCAAGCATGGTGGTGGCAGCATCATGCTGTGGGGCTGTTTCTCAGCCAAGGGGCCTGGCCATCTGGTCCGCATCCATGGGAAGATGGATAGCACGGCCTACCTGGAGATTTTGGCCAAGAACCTCCGCTCCTCCATCAAGGATCTTAAGATGGGTCGTAATTTCATCTTCCAACAAGACAACGACCCAAAGCACACAGCCAAGAAAACCAAGGCCTGGTTCAAGAGGGAAAAAATCAAGGTGATGGAGTGGCCTAGTCAGTCTCCTGACCTTAACCCAATTGAAAACTTGTGGAAGGAGCTCAAGATTAAAGTCCACATGAGACACTCAAAGAACCTAGATAACTTGGAGAAGATCTGAATGGAGGAGTGGGCCAAGATAACTCCAGAGACCTGTGCCGGCCTGATCAGGTCTTATAAAAGACCATTATTAGCTGTAATTGCAAACAAGGGTTATTCCACAAAATATTAAACCTAGGGGTTGAATAATAATTGACCCACACTTTTATGTTTAAAATTTATTAAAATTCAACTGAGCAACATAACTTTTTGGTTTGTAAGATTTATGCTTCTGTTAATAAATCCTACTCTCGTTTGCAGTTTGAAGGCTCTAACTTATTTGCATCTTATCAAACCACCTAAATCTGCAGGGGGTTGAATACTACTTGTAGGCACTGTACATCTACTGTAAATAGGGTGTGTGGCACCATGTACAGGTGGCCACAGGCTTCTCTAGGACACAGAAGGATTTCCCACAGCAAGTAAACCACTTTCACCCAACACCTTCCATCCCAGACCTGTAGGGGGGGCCCAACTGGTAGCCTTAAGCCAGTTTACCCCTATAAATACAAGTGTTGGGGCCAGTGGCGTAACTTCAGGCCCAGGGGCCCCGATGCGAAAGCTCCAACGGAGCCCCCAATTATTGCAAATCTTTAATAGTATTAGTCTTTTTCTATGGGCCAGAGGGAATTTTGGGGCCCCCCTAGGCTGCAGGGCCCGGGTGCGATCGCAACCCCTGCACCTATTGTAGTTACACCCCTGGTTGGGGCGGAGTCAGACACAGTTTGCAGATGCTAGAAGAGCTGTAAGGAAGCTCAGAGACTAGTGAGCTGAACTGGTACCGGAGCCGTGCTAGGCCCAAACCAGTACACCCCAGAGTCAAAGACCCACAGAGTAGGGATCGAAGGCAGAGGCGAGAAACACTTTACCAGGGAAGAGGAGCTATCCCAGCTCAGCCCACCAGAACACCGGTCACTGGAGCCCGAGTCTGCAGGGGACAGAGGAGATAGACCCAGCAGAGAAACCAGCATCCCGAGGAGGCTTAGCTTCCCGGACACCCGCAGCACCAACAATTGAGAGCCAGGGACCGCGGGGAGAGAGATGGTGGTGGCCCATGAGAGAGCCCTCAGTGCAGCAACACGGGTGTGGAGAGAGAGAAGTAACGGTCCGGTTAGGCTCCATACCTGCCCGACTCAGGACAGGAAAGCAGAATAAGGAGGCCTACAACCCTACTCACTGTGGAGATCCCAAGGTGTTTTCCTTCACTCCGGACATGTGTACCTGTAACCAGTCATCGGTAAAGGTACCAAAAGACTTTAATGTGTGCGTGTCCCTCCTTCCACTCATCCTGCACCACACTGACTATGCTCCCCTATTCCAACCCTGTGCAGCAACAATTGTGCTGCCATACTCCACCATCCATTCCTACTTCCTGCACCCGGGAGACCCCGTTCCTCCTGTAGGGACCCACTCCATCTTGCTGCCGCCCATCACCCCGGAGGCCCAAGCAGCGCCGGTGCCTTCACTGGAATCTACAGGTGGCATCACGACTGACAATCCCCATCCCTGTAAATACACCCTTTTCATTGTCACCCAAGGGCACAGGCTCAGGCTCGGACCACCCGTGACATCCCCCGCAACTGACCGCCCGAGACCTGAGTGACCCATTCCCTTGGGGCCTCAGACAGGTGCAGTCACCCAAAGGCTCTTTCTGCCACATATTAAGATATCACAAATGTCACATGGTAGGTATGGACCCATTTATAGATTCGGTTTAGGGTTCCAGAGGCCATCTCCAGAATGGACTTATCTATTTGCTTGGCCTCTTTTAATTGCATTACAGTGATTGTTTTTAATATTATACACACAGACATTTCATATACGACATCTAGTAGTAGAGATGATGCAATGTGTCACTGCTGGAGTTTGCTAAATCATTCAGATTCGATTTGTAGTAAAGTTATTCTCCTTGAATTGAAGAATTATTATGCTCTGGGGTGATAACATACGTAAGATGTGAAAAATAAAACCATAGGTATACTCACCTTACTGATCACCTCTTCTGCCCCTTTGCTTTTACCAATCACCATTTCTGGCTCTTTAGGCTACAGTCACACTGTGCGTTTTTGGTCTGTTTTTGCTCATTAGTTTTTGTTGCCAAAATCAAGAGTGGAACAATTAGAGGAAAAGTATAAGGCCTGTTTCACATCTATGGCAGGTTTGCGTTTTGCTTAATTTGCGTTTTAGGCGTTTTTTACCGCTAAAAACGCATAAAAACGCTAGCGTTTTTAGTCCCATTGATTTAAATGGAAACGCATGTTAACAACGTCTCCGGCGCGTTCTGGTGACGCGTGCGCTCAGACTCCGCCCCTCTTCAGACCTCTGTCCCCGACACTTCCTCTCTCCTGCCCAGCGCAGCGTTCATGTGCAGCCCTGCGTTTGCCTGACAACTACCTGCGCTTGCTTTTTGCGCTAGCGCAGGCAGGCAAACGCAGGTAACTGCACACACGCAGCAATGTGAAAGGGGCCTTAGATGTGAAAACACCCTAATAGAAACACGTCACCACTTCTGTATTTATCACCCACTGCTGGTTTTGGCTACAAAAACTGATGAGAAAAAAAACAGACCAAAAACACACAGTGTGAATGTAGTTAATGTGTAGTAGCCTTACTCTTACCGGTCACCTCTTCTGTCCTATTATTCTTACTGATCAGCACTTCTACCCCTTTACTTTTACTGATTACCACTTTTGCCCCTTTACTCTTACCGATCACATCTTCTGTCTCATTACTCTAACCAATGACCTCTTTTTCCCCTTTACTCTTACCAATCACATCTTCTGCCCCTTTAAGGCCCCTTTACACGCTGCCACTGTGGCTAGCAACAGGTATCCACCGCACGTGCACGCGCACGTTTTTAACGGTGGATACTGATCGCCGATGCCGCATGTACACGCCGCCATTGCGTTGTCAACTAAAGGTATCTTTGTTCCCCGGAAGTTCCGACAGATCCTGCGGCTTACTACCTGTGGAATACCTTCCCTGCTTCACACGCCACTACCACAAAGGAATATGGGCGTACATATTTTGTGCCGTAAGTACATAGGCGTGACAGAGTTGTGTATTCCGTGATGCACAAGCGTTAATTGGACAACACAATAGCATCATGATTGACCAGCCTGCGCAGGGAGGCTGGCTAATACATGACGCCATTGCAATTGTGGACTGTGAATGGACAGCTCTTTAAATATGGCGCCCTGTGAAGGGACAGACAATGGTTACACAGTAGCCCCCACCAATGATCTCTGATGGGGCATGGTATCTATGACGCCGTAGCACGCCCCTGGGCGTTCACTAGGCGATGCAACATCCATGCCTGTGCCCTGTTTAGACGCCACTACCAGGGCAATTGTGCCTTTCTGTTGCCTTCGGTTTGGCTCAGCAACAGGTATCTGAGTCAACTGCAAGACACCGGGAGGAACTGCCCTATTTACACACCGCCATTTCGTAGCAATTTCATGGCAACAGGCATAAATATCCCCAATGCCAGGCAGTTGCTATCTTTCAGTAGTGGCATGTAAAGGGGCCTTTACTCTTACCAATCACCTCTTCTGCCCCTTTTACTCTTACCAATCACCTCTTCTGCCCCTTTCACTCTTACCAATCACCTCTTCTGCCCTTTTACTCTTATCTATCACCTCTTTTGCCTCTTTACTCCTTCCTATCACCTCTTCTGCCCCTTTTACTCCTACCAATCGCCTCTTCTGCCCCTTTACTTTTACTGATCACCTCTTCAGCCCTTTTAGTCTTACTGATCACCTCTTCTTGCCATATATTCTTACCTATCACCTCTTCTGCCCCTTTAGTCTTACACGGCACCTCTTCTGCTCTTTTAATCTTACAAA
>JARQOC010000010.1:6476222-6486402 GCA_033576535.1 Allobates femoralis
TCGTCTCTTTGCCTTCGGGACATTTCTTTATTGCTCTTCCTTTCTCATTCCTTCACATTTTACATTCAGATCGATGCTATTGTTTACTTAACTGGGAGCCATGTAGAGTACTAAGAGGACAATATGTAAAGACGGGTGGTGCTATAGGGATGAGATGGGGAGATACGCGGAATATTTCAGAAAAAATACAGGGGTGAGGGGGCGAGAATGTATCTGGAATTTGCCTCCTTATATTACGTCTGACCTTTCCCTCTGAGTTTTAGATGAGGTCTATTTCTCTCCCATGCAGAGGGACCACAGACAGACCCAAATGGTGTTAGTCAATGAACCCCTTACATGCCAAAGAAAATGTTATCAATGTTAGGAAGTCACAAACTAAAGACTATTAACAAGCACTGGGTATAAAGTGATCACGACTATGATATATACGATGCTTTGATGAAGTGACTTATCCGATATCTCCACACTTCCGAGGATGCCTTGTGAACACCCCATAAGTTGTGAATAAAGTTTATAACATTGAGATAGATCTTTCCATCCAGAAGCATCCTCCAACTCTTCATTCTTCAAGGAATGTTATCCATAATGGCCCCTTTACACACCGCTACCGAAAGGTTAGAAACCACCGGGTGTCGGAGACAATTGTACCTGATACCTTGTAAACACCGCGCAGTAGCGGCGTGTAATTCAGGTTGTTCCTCCCTGTCTCTTTGGATACCTGTCTTTCAACCTGAATTACACGCCGCTACTGCGCGGTGTTTACAAGGTATCAGGTACAATTGTCTCCGACACCCGGTGGTTTCTAACCTTTTCGGTAGCGGCGTATAAAGGGGCCATTATACCTTAAATCTCTTTTGTAAACTTAAAGGTGAGCCCTCATTCTGGAATCTGGAAAAGTCATTACAGTTTGCCAAATTGCACCGAAATTGACCAAAAAGAACTTCCTACCCATAACTTAAGGGAAGAATTTACAAGCACGGTCAGAGGAGAAAATAGGCTCCGGTTAGAAAATAGTTAATACGGTACATTAAGGTCTGTTTTTCCAGCACATTGCACGGCGATATAGACATCCGCGTTTCATTGACAAAGTTTAAAACTTAAAATGCCCCCCACAACCCCTCCTAACGTGACACATCCCATCTGTCAGCCTCTGAAAGTCCAAAACAACACATGTTGGAAAGAGCAGAAAGGAGGAAGGGAGGGAGGTTGTTTTTACCCAAAATGTAAACTATATTCACATAAACATTAGTGTTTGTCCCGGAGATTCACTTAGCTCCGGGGTGGCATCCCCTTGCGCCAACATTTTTACTGTACAACAATTTGAAACATCAACACCCAAATTCAGCTCCCAGCACCCGCCACCCTTACACTCCAAGCAGAGGGAGATCGCATGTAACAAATCAAAGTGTCTACACCTAACGCTCAACAGCGAGTAATTATTTGGCATGAAAGTTGAAAAACACGCATCAGTTCCAAAAAATGTCCCGTTTTTTTTATGTTTTTAACTTTATATTAACACTTTAAGCAACTTTTACCGGGGACAGAAAAACCAATTGTCCTTCTAAAACGTAAGTTTGGTTAGAGAATTAGAGAAGAGTCTTTACCGCTACATTATACACATAGGCGGGTCTGAAAAATCACTTGTCAACTATGACTTGTGCACGTGAACCTCGAGGAATCTCCGGGGAAGACGCTTGTCAGTCAGATCAGATTTTTTTGGAAAAGAGCCCTAAGAACACTCGAAGCGGAACAGTAATTACAAAGTGGGATTCCTAAGAGATTCCGCATCATCTGCCGTCATAATAAAGTAGTGGTCTTCAGATGGATAAACAACGTAATGCATTCAATGAAAAGACATCAGATGGGATTTGGAGAACTTAAAGGAAAACTTTGTAAAGTTACCATAACAAATAGAGCAATGCCTGCACCCCGAGGAGAGGATCGAGTCATAGATCGGGAGTCATTGTTTACATCTCCCTATATAATAAAGACTTTAATGAGATCCACCCCACTGGTAACGCACAACTGTTTGTGGGATATACTACACACAGAGAGAAAATAATGCAATGGAGGAAGACTATCCAACGATGAAAAGTTATGCGCGATAAAACTTTATCAAGACACTGTAATATCCAATGTGATTTGGCTATGCCATGTTCATTGAAACATAAGTAAGGTATAGCCGAAATGTCTATGTTTTTATGGTGTATTGATATCTCTGTCTGATTGCTTGCTGTTTTTTTAATGAGGATTATACATGAAGTTTTACCATGCATAACTTTTCTTCTACCATCGTTGGCTTTCCTCTCTTTGTGAATCATACATACCCTGCAGGGGTTATTCCATGCGGATTGAAAGGACCATATAGACATTTGGTGCACATGTTAAGCTGATTTATACATATCTTTCTCCTTTGGGGGAAATCCCATCACAAATAAGAGTAAGTGTTGTTATAAGCAGGGCTATGGAGTTCGAGTCGTGGAGTCGGACTTAGATTTAGGGAAATTAAGGAGTCGGATGTTTGTCTTACTAACTTCACAGTCATGGTTGTAGAGTCAGAGTCAAGAAGTAGGAGTTAGTGTCCATTTTGGGGGAGTTGGAGTCGGATTCAGGGAAATTAAGGAGTCAGAGTCTGATGTTTTGCTTATTGACTTCACAGCTCTGGTTGTTGAGTCGTGGAGTCGGTGTCAATTTTGGTGGAGTTGGAGTCGGATTCAGGGAAATTGAGGAGTCACAGTTGAAGTCGGATGTTTGGATTACCGACCCAACAGCCCTGACTACAAGTTTCTTTTTGCTTCTCACAATGCACCCTTCCCCCCACTAACCCATCAATTTATCACATTTGCGTTCGATTTTTTTCCACTGTATCCTCTCCATACACAAAAATTTTCTGATTATATATACAGAACCTTGTGAAAGTATTCGGCCCCCTATATACAGTGCCTTGTGAAAGTATTCGGCCCCCTATGTATATATACAGCGCCTTGTGAAAGTATTTGTTCCCCTTGAACTTTTCAACCTTTTGCCACATTTCAGGCTTCAAACATAAAGTTATAAATTCTAATTTTTTGTGAAAAATGAACAACAAGTGGGACACAATCGTGAGGGGGAACCAAATTTATTGGATATTTTAAACTTTTTTAACAAATAAAAAACTGAGGCGTGGGGCGTGCAATATTATTCATCCCCTTTACTTTCAGTGCAGCAAACTCACTCCAGAAGTTCAGTGAGGATCTCTGAATGATCCAATGTTGTCCTAAATGACTGGTAATGATAAATAGAATCCACCTGTGTGTAATCAAGACTGATCAGAGATGAGGCCAAATGGCCCATGATCCCTCTGGATGAACTACAGAGATCTACAGCTGAGGTGGGAGAGTCTGTCCATAGGACAACAATCAGTCGTAACTGCACAAATCTGGCCTTTATGGAAGAGAGGAAAGAAGAAGCCATTTCTCAAAGTTATCCATAAAAAGTCTGGTTTGAAGTTTGCCGCAAGCCGCCTGGGAGACCCCAAACATGTGGAATAAGGGGCTCTGCTCAGAGGAAACCAAAATTGAACTTTCTGGCCACAATGCAAAACGTTATGTTTGGCATAAAAGCAACAAGAGCTCGTCACCCTGAAAACACCATCCCCACTGTCACACATGGTGGAGGCCTGAAAACACCATCCCCACTGTCACACATGGTGGAGGCCTGAAAACACCATCCCCACTGTCACACATGGTGGTGGCCTGAAAACACCATCCCCACTGTCACACATGGTGGAGGCCTGAAAACACCATCCCCACTGTCACACATGGTGGAGGCCTGAAAACACCATCCCCACTGTCACACATGGTGGAGGCAGCATCATGGTTTGGGCTTTTCTTCAGCAGGGACAGGGAAGATGGTTACAATTGATGGGAAGATGGACGGAGCCAAATACAGGATCATTCTGGAAGGAAAACCTGCTGGAGTCTGCAAAAGACCTGAGACTGGGACGGAGATTTATCTTCCAACAAGACAATGATTCCAAACATAAAGCAAAATCTACAATGGAATAGATCAAAAATAACTGTATCCAGGTGTTAGAATGGACAAGTCACATCCAGACCTGAATCCAATCTGTGGAAAGAGCTGAAAACTGCTGATCACAAACGCCTCAATCCAACCTCACTGAGCTCCAGCTGTTCTGCAAGGAAGAATGAGACAAACCGCAAGAGACTGCAGCTGTAATCACAGCACAAGGGGGCGCTACAGAGGATTAACTCAAGGGACCGAATAATATCGCACGCCCCACTACACAGTTTTTTATTTTTTAAAAAAGTTTAATAAAATATGCAATAAATTTGGTTCCCCCTCACGATTGTGTCCCACTTGTTCTTGATTCTTTAAAAAAAAATATTAGAATTGATATCTTTATGTTTGAAGCCTGAAATGTGGCAAAAGGTTGAAAAGTTCAAGGGGCCGAATACTTTCACAAGGCACTGTATATATACACAGGGGGCTGAATACTTTCACAAGGCACTGTATATAGGGGCGGAATACTTTCACAAGGCACTGTATATAGGGGCTGAATACTTTCACAAGGCACTGTATATAGGGGGCTGAATGCTTTCACAAGGCACTGTGTATACATAGGGGCTGAATACTTTCACAAGGCACTGTATATACATAAGGGGCCGAATACTTTCACAAGGCACTGTATATACATAAGGGGCCGAATACTTTCACAAGGCAGTGTATATATACATAAGGGGCCGAATACTTTCACAAGGCACTGTATATACATAAGGGGCCGAATACTTTCACAAGGCACTGTATATACATAAGGGGCCGAATACTTTCACAAGGCACTGTATATAGGGGGCCGAATACTTTCACAAGGCACTGTATATACATAGGGGGCCGAATACTTTCACAAGGCACTGTATATACATAAGGGGCCGAATACTTTCACAAGGCACTGTATATACATAAGGGCCGAATACTTTCACAAGGCACTGTATATAGGGGGCCGAATACTTTCACAAGGCACTGTATATACATAGGGGGCCGAATACTTTCACAAGGCAGTGTATATACATAGGGGGCCGAATAATTTCACAAGGCACTGTATATACATAGGGGGCCGAATAATTTCACAAGGCACTGTATATACATAGGGGGCCGAATACTTTCACAAGGCACTGTATATACATAGGGGGCCGAATACTTTCACAAGGCAGTGTATATACATAGGGGGCCGAATAATTTCACAAGGCACTGTATATACATAAGGGGCCGAATACTTTCACAAGGCACTGTATATACATAGGGGGCCGAATAATTTCACAAGGCACTGTATATACATAGGGGGCCGAATACTTTCACAAGGCGCTGTATATACATAAGGGGCCGAATACTTTCACAAGGCACTGTATATACATAGGGGGCCGAATACTTTCACAAGGCACTGTATATAGTAATGCAGTGGCTGTCTGCGTTGTAAATAGTCAGTATGTATCACAGAGGCAGTTGTGCTCTGCAATACAAAGTAATGTATTATACTGAGACTTGTAGTTACAAGTGCTGTATTACAAGGGGCATGTCTAACTACCCTGAAGCCTCCCACACCGGGTTGTGTCTCAGGGAATATAGACTGAGGGTTTCTGTGATCACATGTCCCTGGTCTAGAAAGTGACCATCTTACCATCAGCACGTGTCTCTGTGAGTGTTTAGGAGCATGCGGCTCCTTGGAAGACACTTGGCCAGAAAACCATGTGCGGAGTCTGGGATGACTCTGGCTGAACCGGTGAGGGTTCTCTCTCAGTACGTGGAGTGTCATTGTCCTGGAGTGCACCTGGAATGGAATATGTGGAAATGGCTGGCGTCCTGGAAGGTACACGATGGAGAGACCATAGGGGTATTCAGGAACCTACAGTCCAGCTGCGTAACTGGAGCTGATAAGTGTTGGTGATCCCTGATAGGTAGTTTGCTGAATGCTGGACTGGCAAGAGTCAGTGAATGGAGCTGGGAATGGCTGCTGGAAAGTATCCATGTGTCCAAAAGGGATGTATATAATACCAGGCAGGCGTATCCGCAATTGGAACAGACTGTACGTTTCAAATGTTCTGCTGATGTACATATTTGAAATGGACTGTTCATGTTATGCGGTTTATAGTGGTTAATAAATTGCATGGACATATTTTACAAGAAAGTGCCTATCTGCCTCAATCACACTACCCAGTGATTGTCCCCCAACACACTCAGTGAGTGTGGCGACCAGGAGGCCACAAAGGGAACTGCAGCCAGGAAGGTAGGAACGACAGTTGAACACCAACACCCTCATAGACCACACAACCCACGTAGCAGTAGAAAGCAGCACCCAACCCGGAGCCTGGGAACTCTAGGCGGGCAAGGGGTGGTGGGTTTAGAGACAGTGGGTGGGAAAGCAAGTAAGTCAGGTGACAGAGGGTAGATATAGAGCAGGGGGAGGAGAAAGGAGTCAGTAGGCCAGTGTAGGCCGAGGTAGGCTGAGCAGTACAGAAGGAAGCACATGTCCTGGAACAGTGGGGTGGAAGGAGCGCAGAATCTGGAGAGCCAGTGCGAGCCACAGAGAGAAAGCACGTCCGTAGCCAGCACCCCAGGAGTATGAGGGACAAGAGGACCAGTAGCACTGGGTCCTAGAAACACGGCTGAGATGGCAGACTGCAGGCGGAGTAGCCCCCCTATAGAACCCAAAGACACGGTTGGAAGGAGCCTGGTAGAGCCTCACCCTGAGGACTATTGGAGGCTAGGCTAGGAGCACAGTGTCAGCTCTGAAGGGGACCGACGCTTCACCCGGTATCGCCAGACAACCGACGGGGGACTCTAGTTACATGTTAGGGTTCCCACCCCAAAGGACAGGTAGCTCAGTGGCAACCCAGAGGGCCCAGAAGGGTCCGAGCCACCGCCATACTGTCCGGAGACACTCACAACAAGCGAGAAGGAGAGAGAATTAGAGCCTGAAAGGACAGAGAACGAGTGAGGGGTCATAGAAGGAACAACCTGGCTGCAGGGAGTAAAGGAACCTGGAGGGGAGAGTTATGCCCGAGTAAAGACTGTAAACTGTGACTGTGAACTGTAACTGTAACTGTAACTGAACTGAGAGAAGGTTAAGAAGTAAACACGGTGAACCCTGACTCCGACTCCCTCGTATGTTTCTGACTGCACATGATTCTCTCCACACAGGTTTGCAGAAGATCCCCGCCTGGAGAGCCACAGCTTTTCAGCTCCGAACTCTGAAGGAGGATTTCTGCAGCATCAGGACAGTAAGTGCATTGCACCCAGCACAGGCCTGCACCATTCCCTACACAATAGACTATCATCACTGCCCCGGGGAACACAGTTCTACCCGCGGAGAACTATTCCATCCACGCTGCCATAACATCATCCCCGGAGGTTCTGCAGCAGCGGTGCTCCCCCAAACTGACCACAAGCCGTGGGTGGCGTCACGACTGACATTATCCCCTGTAAATACCCCCTTTATTATTTGCCAGGCCCGGGACATGGTCCGGACCAGGACCTCGTGACATTCCCCAGTAGCAGACCCGGTCCGGTACCGAGTACCCCGTCCCCATGAGCTCGACATGAGCACATCACTACAATATGTATGTTATATACTAGATGGAGGTGCTATCGCATTGGGAGGGCAGTGATGTTACGATGGCGGCGAACTTTGTGGTACTGGGAGTAGCAGCAGTCTATTCCCCCTGTGCTGTCCCTCTCCCCCTTGTGCTGTCTTTCTCCCTCCTTTTGTGCTGTCTCTCTCCCCCTGTGCTGTCTTCTTTTCTTATGTGCGCTCTCCTTTGAGCGGTCTTCCCTGTGCGCTGTTTTCTCCCCTCATCTGCTCTCTTCTTTGTGATATCTCCCCATGTGCTCTCCTCCCTGTGTGCATTCTCTCTCCCCATGCTGTCTTCTCCCCCTGTGGGCTGTCTCTCTCTCCGTGTGCTGTCTCTCTCCCCCTATGCAGCCTTCTTTTCTCACGTGCTGTCTCCTATGAGCTGTCACCCCCCTGTGCGTCCACTTTCCCTCAATGCTTCCTCACTTCCTCTGTGCACTCTCTTTCCCTCCATGCACTCTCTCCATCTGTGCCATCTCTCTCCCACCTTGAGCTCTCTTTCTCTATGCGTTTTCTCTGCTCCCTCTTTGCGTTCTGTCTCCCACATGCACTCTCTCCCACACCCTGCACCCTTTATCCCTCCGTGCACTCCCAGCCCCTCCTGTGCTCTCTTTTTGCCCTACTGAGCACTCTCTTCCCCCACCCCTCTCTCTTCCCCCCCACATTTTCTGCTCCCTCGGTGCACTTACGGTACCCTTCGTGCACGCTCTTCCCCTCCGTGCTCACTCTCTCTCTGTACGCTCAGCCCCCTGTGTGTTGTTTCTGCCCCCACCCCTCTCTCTGCCCCCCTGTGCTCTTTCTGCCCCCCAGTGAGCTGTATGCCCCCCTGTGCACCCCCTGGCCCTTCTCTGTGCTCTCTTTCTGCCCCTCTCTGCACTCTATATTTGCCCCACTATGCGCTCTCTGCCCCCATGCTGTCTTTTTGCCCCACTGATCACTCTCTGCCACCCCGTGCTCTCTTTCTGCCCCCTGACTCTGCCTTGCCATGCTCTCTTTTCTGCCCCAGTGATCTTTCTGTCCCCTGTCTCTGCCCCACATGCTCTCTTTTCTGCCCCAGTGCTCTTTCTTCCCCCTGTCTCTGCCCCATGCTCTCATTTCCGCCCGCAGTACTCTTTCTTCCCCATGTCTCTGCCCCATGCTCTCTTTTCTGCCCTAGTGCTCTCTCTGCACCATGCTCTATTTTCTGTCCCCAGTGCTTTTTCTACCCCCTGTTTCTGTCCCCATGCTTTCTTTTCTACCCCCAGTGTTCTTTCTGCCCCCTGTCTCTACCCCATGCTCTTTGGTGCACCCAGTGCTCTTTAAGCCCCCTGTCTCTGCCCCACTGTGCTCTTTTCTGCCCCCAGTGCTCTTTCTGCCCCCTGTCTCTGCCCCCATGCTCACTTTTCTGCCCCCAGGGCTCTTTCTGCTCCCTGTCTCTGCCCCATGCTCTTTTCTGCCCCTAGCACTCTTTCTGCTCCCTGTCTTTGCCCCCATGCTCTTTTCTGCCCCCTGTCTCTGCCCTTCCATGCTCTTTAGTTCCCCCACTGCTCTTTCTGCCCCCGTCTCTGCCCCATGCTCTTTTCTGCCCCCAGTGCTCTTTCTGTCCCCCTGTCTATGCCCCCATGCACTTTTATGCCCCCAGTGCTCTTTCTGTCCCCTGTCTCTGCCGCCCCTGCACTTTCTCTCCCTGCAGTCTGTCACTGCAGTGAATTTTTTAGTAGTACTAGCGCTGTGGTGATGTGACTGTCATGACTGTGATCTCACCGCAGGTCCTGTAACCTTTGCTGAGTTACAGGTTATCGGTGGATCTGCGGGTGATGGCGGGTGGAGCTGCAAGCGTGTATGCGGGTTGTTGCAGGAGGTGGGTGGCTTGTGGAGTGTCCGCGTCGGGTGTCTGTGCCACTGCCAACTGGTGCCATATTGCCATACCCATCACTTGGGTGTGCTAATATGGCGCGGGGGTCGGCATGGTGCATTGTGGGATAGGTAGAAATCTGGACGCAAGCAGAAACCACAAGGCAATTATGTAAGTAGATTATTATTATTTAGTATTATAGTGCCATTTATTAAATGATGCTTTACATTTGAAAAAGGGGCATATATAGACAAGTACAATAATTCTGGACAATACAAGGCACAGACAGGCACAGGAGGAGAGATGACCCTGCCCGTGAGGTCTCACAGTCTACAAAGGATGGGTGAGGATACAGTAGGTAAAGAGAGATGACTCTGCCCATGAGGGCTCACAGTCTGCAAGTGATGAGTGAGGATACAGTAGGTGAGGAGACAGGTTGTGGATGGCTGTGCATGTCATGCTTAGGGTTTTGAACTCGAGCCTCTGGGCAATGGGAAGCCAGTGAAGAACTTGGTAAAGAGGAGAGGTCTGGAAATATCAGGAGACAGGTGGATTAGTAAAGTAGCATAATTTAGGATAGATTGGAGGGTTGCAATATTGCTAGATGGGAGACCAGTGAGCCAGAGGTTGCAATAGTCGAGGCAGGGGATGATTAGGGCATGCATGAGCTTTTTTGTAGTTTTTTGGTCAAGGAATGTACAGATCCGGGAAATATTTTTGAG
>JARQOC010000010.1:6486502-6499294 GCA_033576535.1 Allobates femoralis
TGTGCATGAATCCCTTGCAAAACAGGTCCCGCAATATATTTAACTAGCCAGGGTGTGCTACCATTATCACCAAAATGCCATTTGAGGCTAATTTCATCAATCCATCTAAAAAAACATTCATTGGAATCCTTCAGATAGTGTACAGGAAGTGTATATAGCACACCACCATTCAAAATGCACAAGGCCGGTGGCAGGGGACCAGGAACTGGACGTGATGGTGGTGCAGGCAGAGGCTGAGGCCATGTGCAAGCTCGAATTGCACCACGAGAAACGCCAACATCATCTCGCTCGACCTTCCTGTCCCAATTTCTAGGGGACCGCAGCAATACACCACTTTTAAATCAAGAGCAGTGTCAACAGGTTGTTAGTTGGATAGCAGATAATGCTTATAGTCAGTTAGGCACCACCACAAACACATTGTCTTCCACACGGTCAAGTGTCAGTAGCCATATTCGTCACCCTGATCCTCCTTCCTCCCACCATGCCGGGTGTGATCCCTCACTTGGACACTTTGAAGAGCTGTTCAGTATGCCCTTCATGGATTGGGACCTTTCGCCTGCTCCACTTGAACTGGGGCATGAGGAGATCGTATGTAGCGATGCCCAAATATTTGAGCAGCCACGGTCGCACGAAGGCGACGGTGGGAATGTGTCACAACAAGAGGTGGACGATGATGTGACACAATTGCCAGATAGTCAGGAGGAGGACCAGAGTGCGGAAGAGGAAGACGACGTAGTGGATGATCCAGTAACTGACCCAACCTGGCAGGAGGACATGCAGAGCGAGAACAGCTGCGGACAGGAGGAGGGAGGCGTAGCATTACAACAGGCTGGAAGAAGCATAGTGGTGCCTGCAGACAGAAGGCGGGCAACCATTCCTCGTAACAGCAACACGACACAAGTTGCCAGTACAACAGTTAGGTCTTCCCGAGTCTGGCAATTTTTTAGGTAGTCTGCAGAGAATTCAAAAAAGGCCATTTGCAACACCTGCCATGCCAGCATCAGTAGGGTAGCAAAAGTAGCAGCCTGACCACCACCAGCATGATCAGGTGTGGTGCCCCTGCGACCAGGGTGGCCACCTAGGGAACTGCAGCCAGGTAGGGGGAAAAGACAGTTTGCACAACAAACACCCTCACAGACATCCCACACACCACTAGGAGGCAGCACCCAACACGGAGCCCGGTACTCTAGGTTGGCAAGGGATGGTGGGTTTAGAGGACAGTGGGTGGGAACGCATACAGGTCAGGTGACAGAAGGTAGAAGTAGAGGAAGAGGAGGAGGAAGGAGTCAGTAGGCCAAGGGTGCCGACCAGCAAAGACCAGAAGCAGACCAGAGAGCTGAACAGACACAAGAACAGAAAGAAAGATACACGAGTTCTGGAGGAGTGGGGCTGATGGAGATGCAGAATCCACAGAGTCACAGAAACCATGGAGAGAAAGCTCGTCCATAGCCAGTACCCCAGAGAAGTGTGAGGAACGGGACAGATCAGCAGTACTGACTAACTGGAATCACACGGGTCAGAGGGAGCCTGATAGTGCCTTGCGGGAGAGGGCTGTTGCAGGCTAGGCACACAGCAGAGAGTCGGCTCTGACGGGAAACTGAAGATTCACCCGGTATCCTCAGATTCAATGACGGGGAGCTCCAATTCTAAGTTGGAGTTCCTACCCAAAAGGACAGACAGCACAGTGGCAACCACGAGGACCCACAAGTGTCCGAGCTACCGCTATGCTGTCCGGAGAAACACAGAGAAAGAGACCACAGCCTGGAAAGGACACTAGAGAGAGTGAGGGGTCGGAGCGTGGCAACCTGGCTGCAGGGAGTTTAATGGAAACCGGAGTAGAATGCCCGTAACTCGTGTTAAGAAGTGAACTGTACTGAGGAATACTGTGAACTGCTTACAGAGAACTGACAAGTAAACCCGGTGAACCCTGCCTTTGTGTCCGTGTTTAATTCCAGGGATAAAGAACTGTTTTATTACCTTTCATTCCTGTCAGGAGCAGCCCGACCCGCAGCGGGCTCATCCATCTGGCTGCAGCCCATCCATTCTCCTGGCAGAAGAAGAGCTGCAGCGGTGGTCCCATCATTGACCACAAACCGTGGGTGGCGTCACAACAGACTGTATCCTTTGTATATATCCCCTTTTACTTGTGAGAACCCGGGACACGGTCCGGACCAGGACCTCCGTGACATCCCCACCAGCGACCCGGTCCGGTACCGAGTACCCCGTCCCAGTGGGCTCCACACAGGCACATGCCAGCAAAGCACCCGACTTTGTGGGACGTACCACAGGGTCCAGGAGCGGTGTCTGTGGGTGACACCGCTGCTTCTTCCACTGTTGTGCGTGCAAGCCAATCCCCTGTCCATAGTGCATGTGAAGATGCCTCCTGTCCTACTCCTGTTGTTGCACAATCAGAAATGCCACCATCATTAACCACGTCCTTGTCCCAGCGCAGCATTCAGATATCAATACCCCAGTCATTGGAACGGAAGTGCAAATACGCTGCCAACGCCCCCCACGGCACACTCCTAAATGCGCACATTTCGCAACTGCTTGCACTGGAAATGTTGCCTTTTAGGCTAGTGGAGACGGAAGCATTCCGCAACCTGATAGCTGCGGCCTTCCCTCGTTACTCGGTCCCCAGCTGCCACTATTTCTGCTGGTGTGCCGTCCCTGCATTACACAAGCACGCATCCCAAAACATTAGCCGTGCCCTTAACAACGCTGCTTCTGGCAAAGTCCACCTAACTATGGACACATGGACAAGTGCTTGTGGGCAGGGATGCTACATCTCGCTGACGGCACACTGGGTTAATATAGTGGAAGCCGGGACCCAGTCGGACCTTGGGACGGAACACGTCCTCCCGACGCCAAGGATTGCGGCCCTAACTCAGTCAGGGTTGCCCCCAGAGTCTACAGCTCCAGAGCGTCATCCTCCTCAGCCTCCTCCTCTTCAGCCTCCACAACAGTCCCAAGCTGGAAGGTCTGCAGCACTGCCTCGGCCAAGCAGCAACAGGCTGTGCTGAAGCTAATATGCGTAGGTGACAAACCCCACAATGCTGATGAGTTGTGGACAGCTCTGAAAGAGCAGGCAGATCATTGGCTCACACCGCTGAACCTAGATTCCAGGCATGGTCGTGTGCGACAATGGCTGGAACCTGGTGGCAGTTCTGAGGCAAGGCGAGCTTACACATGTGCCATGCTTGGCCCATGTGCTCAACCTGGTGGTTCAGCGGTTTCTTAAATCCTACCCGGAGCTGCCGAATCTGCTCGTCAAAGTACGCCGCCTGTGTGCCCATTTTAGAAAGTCACCTTCTGCTTCGGCCGCCCTTGCCGGGTTTCAGCAACGCTTGCAGCTTCTGGCTCACAGACTGGTGTGTGATATCCCCACACGTTGGAATTCCACCCTGCAGATGTTGGTCAGGATTTGTGACCAGCATCAACTAGGCCGTCGATATTCGGTTCAAACTCCACACATAAGACCTCTGGAGTGGACATGGATGTCTGACATATGTACAGTCCAAAACTTTGAGGACTCCGTCAAGATGGTGAGCAGTGACGACGCCATCATTAGCGTCACCATCCCGCTTCTCTGTATTCTAAAACGCTCTCTGCTCAAAATCGAAGACGATGCATTGAAGGCGGATCACGACGAGATGGAGCAAGGAACCATAGTGGGTGATTACACACAGCCCAGCCTCATCCCATCCCAACGTGCATTGGGGAACAATGATGAGGAGGAGGATAAGGAAGAGGAGTTAGAAGAACAGGAGCTAGTTTCATGCGGAATTGACGTTACTACCTGCACAACCATCATACCGTTGGTCCAATGTGGAAGTCCAGAGGACAGGGATGAGGAGGATGAGGCCAGCATGGTCAGTCATCCTGTTATTGATGACCCTGAAGTCTTGCCTGTTACCAGTCTGGCGCACATGGCTGACTTTATGTTACGGTGCCTGTCCCGTGACCCTCGCGTTATCAACATCTTGGCGGACACTCATTACTGGTTGGAGACACTTTTAGACCCACGCTACAAGGAGAACTTTATTTCTCTTATTCCACCAGTGGAGAGGTCTACAAAAATGCTGCAGTACCAGAAGGCTCTTGTTGAAAAATTAGTCAAAAAATTCCCTTCGGAAACGCTGGTGGCAGGGGTCACAGTTCGATGGCCAACCAAGGCGTCCGGGAGAGAGAAACACAACTCAAATTCAGCAGAGGTAGAGGAACACTCTCAGAAATATGGGAGAGTTTTCTCAGCCCCTCCGATAGCACAGGCCCTGAGGCGTGGGGTACTGTCACAAGGACTGCAAAGTTTGGAAAGATGGTGAAGGAGTACCTTGGCGATGGTACAAAAGTGCTCTGGGATTCCTCTGTGCCTTATCATTTTTGGGTATTGAAACTGGACATGTGGCATGAATTGGCTCTCTACGCCTTGAAAGTCCTGGCCTGCCCTGCCGCTAGTGTATTGTCAGAGCGGGTTTTTAGTGCCGCCGGTGGAACCATAACTGATAAACGCACCCGCCTGTCAACTTAAAAATGCTGACAGGCTGATTCTGATCAAGATGAACAAGGGTTGGATTGGGCCTGACTTCAGCACACCACCAAATGATAGCAGCGTAATGTAAAGTTTAAGCCATTGTATTTATTGGGGATGTATATTCCCACGCCCCTCCTCACACCCACACATGGGTACACACTTCCTGATTTGGGCTATTTGCTGTATTCCTCCTTCTCTTCATCCGCCACCACCATATCATGTGGTCCATGATGCCACGAAAAGATATTTTATTTACATGTTGTTTATGATGCCCCTAACCGTTAAAAAGTGAGACAGTAGGTTCATGTATGGGGTAAATGTTTTAGTCCATACTTAGTGCATGGGCATTACAAGTATAGGAGACCCGCTCCTTTGTAATGGGAACAATATTTAAAGAGGCTCTCCTCCATGTCTCTTCCAAGGGGCATCAGAGTGCATCCCAATTTTTGGAAGCCCTGCCTAGGGCAATACCAGAAAAGACCCACTTTCTATTAATGGGCACATTATTTAAAGAGGCCCTCATCCACGTCTCTTCCCAGGGGCATCGGAGTGCTTCCCAATGTTTGGCAGCCCTGCCTAGGGCAATACCAGAAAAGGCCCACTATGTATTAATGGGCACATTATTTAAAGAGGCCCTCATCCACATCTCTTCCAAGGGGCATCGGAGTGCCACGCATTTTTTTAAATCTTTCATGTAATCCAAAAAACTATCATACAGCAACATTGTCTCACAAATGAGTATGAGCCCTTAAAATTTTCCCCAGGAAAATGTATGTTGGTTTCATTTTTGGACGTTTTATTAAGAGTCCGTAAAAGTGGCGTAATACTCAGACAACATTGTTCACAGCAGTGACCTTGGAGTCAGAAATGCTGAAAGGGGTCTTCACCAGGGGTCTTCACCATGCTGTTCCCGTGTCATTTGAGCACTGTTGTTATACTTTTGTCACATTTTCAGGGTTTATCCATGGTGCCGGGGGTCATGCAGGAAAAATGCTCGGGTCTCCCATAGGATAATATTGGGTTCGTTGCTTGGGTAGTACCCAAGCATCTCTAGATGCTCGACCTGAGCATCGAGCACCCGGGCATTTTAGTGTTCGCTCATCACTAGTGACGAGCATTTGGATACTGCTTGGATCATACTTGGTCCGTCCCTGGATCCAAGTCCAAAATATTTTGGGCATCAATGCAGATGCTTTCCTCCTCTAGAGTATGTGAATCTTTGGAGCAGTCCACTGATGCCCATGGAATAGAATGTGTGAATCACCCATCTGTGTTTCCCCACAATCAGTGGTACTGTTTGTGAGTTGTGACACTGGGTGACACATGAGTAATTTGCATGCCACCTCTGAGGACTGTACTGTGTGTAATGTTGAGGTGGAAGAACAGGTGGATAGACAATTTAATGGAGCGCTTGCCATGAACTGTAGCAAAAGCTCTTTCTGGGCCTCATCCATAACTCATATCACTCTGCTGCTGACAAACAAAGATGCTGCAGTACTCTGTCCAGAAACAGAAGTTTTAACTTGGCTTAGAATATGACAAACTGGAGTTTGGTCAGTACAGCTTTCAGTAACATTAGCAGTAGCTCCTACCTCATGTGCACCTCGAACACCAAGCTCATTTCCTATTCCATCACATAATTTCCCTTTCCACCATGACCTCGGTATTTCCCACTGATGTTTAATGTACACAGATTTGGAAAGCACTTGTTTGAGGCCAAACACAGCCTTTTTAGGGAAAAGTGAAGGATTTGGTAAGGTTGTTTAAGGGCAAACAGCCTTTTTTGGGGAAAAAAAAGAATTTGGCTATAAGTTGAGGCCAAACGCAGCCTTTCTAAGGGAAAGTGAAGGATTTGGCAATCATTGGTTGGAGGCCAAAGCCTTTTTAGGAGAAAGTGAAGGATTTGGCAATCACTGCTTTGAGGCAAAAAACACCTTTTTAGGGGAAACTCAAGAAGTTTGCAATCACTGGTTGAAGGCCAAATAAAGCCTTTTAGGGGAAATTGGAAGATTTAGCAATCACTGGTTTGAGGCCAAACACAGACTTTTTAGGAGAAGTGAAGATTTTGCAATCACTGCTTTGAGGTAAAAAATTGTGTTTTTATTAGAAACTGAAAGATTTGGCAACCACTGCTTAGAGGCCAAACACAGCCTTTTTAGGGGAAACACTAAAGGTACCGTCACACGCGGCAATTTTGCAAGCAATTTCACTGGCAATTTGCTGGTTGCAGTGAAATCATGGATACATGGATCTGTTTTGTTGCAGTGTAGAAAAGAACCATGTATCCATGATTTCACTGCAACCAGCAAATTGCCAGTGAAATTGCTTGCAAAATTGCCGCGTGTGACGGTACCTTAAGATTTGGCAATCATTTGTATACAAAAAAAGCGTATTTAGCAATCCACACAGATTTGGCAATCACTAATCAAACTTGTTCTCAGCAAAAATTGCCTATGACTCTCTTGCCCTTCTATCTAAAAAGCGATTGAGTAGCTATTTTTTTGCGTAGCATGGATGGAGCAAGACGGAGCAGCAGCAGCACTGTCCCTAAGCATGGACACTTTGAAAACGGTGACAATGGAAAATGGTCGCTTCTTATATCCCAAGGAACATGTGACTTTGGCAGCCAGTGAAACAAGCCAGCCAATGACACAAGCCCTTGTGTCTTCATTTTGGGAGTGTTTTATGCTCCCTGATCGGCTGCAGACCAGGAACATCCATATAGAAAGTGTCGGGTAAAAAAATGGAGTCCGACACTCCTCTGACTTCTCCCCACCCCCTTCCCTCATCAATCACATCCCACCCGCTATACTACACAGTCAGAAGGTGGAAGGAAAGCTTCGCTTAAACATAGTAATGCTTTTTTGATACGATCAGTTAACAAATAAAGCTGAGATTGGTGATTTTTTGTAAATTGCTCGTGTTTCCAATCCTGAACTGAATTTGCAATGTTCTTGCTGAATTTTAAATTGGCCAACATGTCAGGGAAGGTTTGCTCATATCCAATCCTAAGCAGACAGAAATGCACAATATTCTTTTTACAGACTTTGTTAGAAAAGTATTTAAAGGGGACCTTCTACTGTGCTTGAGCATTTAACCTGACCACATCATGGAAAAGTCATAACAGAAATAAGTAAAACAAACTTTTACTTTATCCTCTCTGTTGTGGAGATATTAACTTGTCAACTTTATGTCATAGTTCAACTCAGAGATTTCTCTGTGGGGTGTTAATTTCTTCCCTTGTATGAGCTTGTCCAATCATAAGCAAGCAGTAACATAAAGGGGGGAAAACATGCCCTCCTCTCCTCACTGGTCTCTGCAGCTGCTGTGTAGAAATACAGCATAGTAGAGTTAAATATCATTATAAGCCATTATAGAGCTCATCTAATGTTGGGAAGGGGAGAGCTGACCGTACTGTGAGACAAGATCTGGAAGTGTCTGTAGTGATACATCATTTTTAAGCTGAGCTGACTCATTATAAACACTTCAGATCTCATTTTACAGTGCTGTCACCTGTCACTCTCCTCACACACTGACTGCCATGACATGAGATCAGGAAGTGTTTGTAATGATACATAACTCAGCTGATTTGTATCTTTACATACAAGTAGTAGCTGCAGAGACCGGTGAGGAGAGGAGGGTATGTTTTTTTCCTTGTGCATTTCTTTCTGCTTATGCTTTGATAACTTCATGAAGAGGAAGAAGGAAATGTTTCCATGATGTGGCCAGTTTAACATGCTCAAATGTCTGAAAGGTCTTCTTTAAAGAGGACCTGTCACCAACCATGCATGGTGATCTAATTGCAGCATTGAATGCAGTTTGTCTATAAGCGCAATGTCACAGCAGGAGGCGGGGCGTCCGGCCTCCTGCTGTGAGATCACCACCTTTCCCTGCCCTGCTCCATGTTAACCATAGAGCATGGCGGGGAAAGGCAGTGACATCACCGCAAGAGGCGGGGCAAAGCGGCCAGCACTGCAATAAGGGAGACAATGATTGGCATCAGGGAGGCGGCGGTGGGTGGATTAAATATGCAGGGGGCGTGAAACTACCCTTTGACTCCAGCCACAAGCCACCTCTTATTTGGCTCCACAATGTAAGTTTTCAAAGTGTATTATCTCGGGGTACAGGGGGGCTCAAGGGCTGGGGGACCCCTTGCCTGGATGCAGCAGACATGTTGCATCCAGTGCTGTAATTAGATCACCATGTGTGGTTGGTGGCAGGTCCTCTTTAAAGGGTTTAATAGCAAGTTCTTGCTAAAAAAAATATCCACTACTTTAATGGTATCTGAGTTCCAATGTATTATGAAGAGCAGACCAGGTCTTCTAATGACACCATTTAAAGTACCGTAATTGGCGTTTCCTAATCTAGTGGCTCCACTTCACTTTAAGAGCAGTAAAGACCCTTTCACACACTGTTAGAACAAGCTGATCATCTCTTTGTATGCCACAGAAATAAGGGCTCTTATGTAACCTTTCAAGGACCGAGGCGACTTCAGCCTCAAGGACCCAAAACATTGTCATACCTATCCTCCTAATGTTATAGAACCTGCAGTATTTCAACATGTTGTTATATTTATGAAAATAGCAGAATTTCTTGCAAATTTTTTTAACTATTACTTCATAGCTATTTCTGTTTCTATTCTAATTCTAGAGAGAATTTCAATTTGGGTAATACAGACAGTTTTAAGATCAGAGGTTTTCCTCCTTTTGGAGCTTTGACACTGAAATACAAGGTATTGAATCACATTGAACATTAAAATGAGAAAAAGGTCAATTAAATTCATTGCTGATATAGCGAGGGCACAAGCAAGAATCCAGAATCCACGTCTGTGTCACTGGTTCTGGGACCCTGTGATGGGATAACTAAATATACTGTAATTACATGAAGGATCCTCATACACATAAATGCTTGTATTGTCCCAGCATGAATTAAATCAATATCATATTCCTATGGCGAGGGGTTATCTACCAAGAAAGAGAAAGGATTAGGCGTGTTAACATTTAAAGGGAACCTGGCACCCGGTTTTCCCAGTATAAGGTACGGTCACCACCATGAAGGCCTAGATTATAACATATTAGAATGCTGTAAAAAAAAAAAGGTCCCTAATCCCTTCTACAGATCTCAAAAAAGAGTTTCTATTAGGCTCGGGTCACACCTGGGTTGTGGCATCCCCTTGACGGGAGCATTAAAGGATATGTTTTTTTTCCTTGGCATTCATATGACATGTGTGTGCATTTTTTACGCATGCGTTAATTCATGCGTTAACGTATGGTACATATATGTATCATGCCTTAACCCCTTCCCTATAGAAAAGGAAAAAAGAGGAGACACAGAGGCGCAATAGTGCCCTATCAATGCGACACTGACAAAAGGGATTACACAAGAGTGCACTCACCTAGTCTAGTTGTGTGCACCCACAACTAGTTTTGATGTCATATAGCTGAAAGCTTCTGCAGGACCTTCACCGCCACGTAGCATGTGTAAGAATATCCACAGATCCAGGGAAGGTGTAAGATGGTCCTCGCTGCTTAAATAATCAGTCAGAAATCTTCACATTAAAAACCCCCTTCTTTATTAATATTTATAAATATTAATAAAGAAGGGGGTTTTTAATGTGAAGATTTCTGACAGATTATTTGAGCAGCGAGGACCATCTTACACCTTCCCTGGATCTGTGATTAACCCCTTCCCGACCCTTGGTCCACCGTTTGGGCCATGAAAGTCGGTGCGTTCCCGACCTATGGCCCAGGGGGTGGGCCACGCAATGATCTGGCTCCTGCAGCACGTGTGAGGGTCTCATTGACCTGTCACTCGGGCTACAGGTACTTGGGGACTTGTACTAAACCTCCCGGGGGGTGGATTTGCCCCCCGAGGCTACAGTCACGGTAATTGGGGGGTTACAAATGAAAAACGGCAATTACCGCAACTGTATAAGTTTAGATGTCTCCTCCTGCCTCCTTCCCTGCCTGGCTCCTCCTGTTCCCCCCTGTCTCTTCCTGTTCATCCCCCCTCTCATCTTTGCCCTGTCCCCTGTCTCCGGCCTTTTCCCCCCTGCTAATACCCCTGTCGACCAGCGGGAGGAGGTGATCACCGACCCGGTGATCACCTCCACCCGCCGCTGCCGCCTCCTCCCGCCCTGTCCCCTGCTGTCTCCAGCCCCTCACTCACCCCCCTGTCCTCCGCCGATAACCGGCGGGAGGAGGTGATCACCGACTCCCGCTCACCTACTCCCGCTGCCGCCACATCCGGCCGCTCGCCTCCTCCTGGTGCCGCCGCTGTGCGCCGTCCGGTAAGTCCACCTGCAGGGGGATCCCTGATCCCCATCCCCCTGTAGGGTGATCCCTGATCCCCCATCCCCCTGCAGGGGGATCGAGCTGCAGAAATAGATCTGACAGCTCAGGCGCAGTGATCCAGTGGATCACTGCGCCCAAGTTGTCAGATCGCTTTCTGCAGCTTGATCTCCATGCAGGGGGATCCCCCTGCATGGGGATTGAGCTGCAGAAAGCAATCTGACAGCTCGGACGCAGTGATCCCGTGGATCTCTGCGCCCAAGTTGTCAGATCGCTTTCTGCAGCTTGATCTCGATGCAGGGGGATACCCCTGCATGGGGATTGATCTACAGAAAGCAATCTGACAGTTTGGGCGCAGTGATCCAAACTGCGCAGTGATCCAGGATTTCAGACCACTGCGCCTGAGCTGTCAGATTGCTTTCTGCTGCTCAATCCCCATGCAGGGGGATCAGGCGCAGTGATCCACTATGTGGATGCAGGGGGATCATGCTGCAGTGAACTAATCTGACAGTCCGGACGCAGTGATCCATTATGGGGCTGTCAGATCACTTCACTGCAATGTCGGGTCACCTGACCCAAGCCTCAGAGATCATGTGATTTCTGAGACTTGAGTTTGCACAGTGATGCTGCACTGTATGGCAATGATCTGCCATACAGTGCATTATCACTATGACACCAGGGACTGCAACAAGAGGACACTTGATTCCTTTGCTGCAGTCTCTGAATGTAGCAGAGGCGATCGAGCGTTGTGGGACCTTCGTTGTGGACTACGTCGGTAGCAATCAAGCATCATGGGACCTTTGTTGTGGACTACGTCGGATGTTTTTATAATAAAGATGGAGTCCGAAATTTGTGTTTTTTTTTTCTAAAAAAAGATTTTTCTCCGTGTGTTGTATTTTTTTGACTATTTACAAAGGATTCCTAATGGGGGGCAAAACCATTGGCCTGACTTTTATGAATCTCGGGTTTAGTGCCAGCTGCCAATAAAAAAGCTGGCATTAACCCATTTATTCCCCATTTTGCCCCCGGGGCACCAGGGCAACTGGAAGAGTTTTGGGTACAGCTCCAGAAAATGGCGCTTCAATGAATGCGCCATGTTCTGGGGCGGCCCGCGGGCTGCAATTGCAGCATGGGGGGGCCTTTGAACGCTTGGGCCTCTCCAAAGCTTTCGGATTCCAGCCCCCAGCTGCCTAGTTGTACCTGGCCCGGACCAAAAAAAATGGGGAAGCCCCACATAAATTTTTTTTTTTATAAAATTTGTTCTAGAAAAAAAAAAAAAAAAAAATGGGCTTTGCTGTATTTTTCGTTTTCCAGCCAGGTACCAAAAAAAAGGGAGGGTGGGGGTTGCTGGGAGTCCGTAGCTGCCAAGTTGTACCTGGCTGGGCCAAAAATATGGCGGAAACCCCCCATCATTTTTTTTTTTTTTTACTTCTACCAATAAAATGCAAGGAGCTTTGCCTTATTTTTTATTGGCCCCGCCAGGTACAACTTTGGGAGTTGGGGGGGGTGAAAACCCCATCGTGGGAGACCCAAATGTTGTGGGTCCCCCCCGCTGCAAATTGCAACCCAAGCCCCCCCAATCTTCCAGTTGGGCCCCTTTTTGCTGGTGGCAATGCTGGTGGCACACAGGAGCACTCCATACGCGGGGCACAGTGTCCGCTAACAAATTGAATGGAAAATTAGCTCCAATTATTAGCGGAAACCCATGTCGCGTATGGGAAAACCCCTGTGTGGTAAACATTGAAGTTTCCTCACAAGTGACCCCCTTTTTAAAACAAAACTCCCCCAAAGGAAACGTATCTAGGTGGGATTTCTGAAACACTTTGAACCCCCCAAATGCTTCACAAATTTTATCTAAAAAATAAAAAAGTACTTTTTTTCCCAAAAAAATTATTTTTTTTTTTTAGGATCAATTTGTGAACACCCGGGGGTTCAAAGTGCTCACTATGCATCTAGATACATTCCTTG
>JARQOC010000010.1:6499394-6530395 GCA_033576535.1 Allobates femoralis
TAGTTAAAAAGTTTGTAAAACTTTCCAGAACACAACCTGCTTGTCCAGTTTACCTGCTTTAATGGTATTTCAGGGATTGTCAATTATTATTATATTGATGATTAGGAAATATCAGATGGGTGGAGATCATCTGACACCTGATGCCCCCAAGATTAGCTGCCAATACCGGCAGCGGTTAGATAGAGCGGTGCACTGAGCGGAGCTCCACAGCGCCATCACACACTTTACTGGCAGCTGCCGGAAATGCAGATCAGCTCCTATTCTCAGAAATGATGCAGCTTGTGTCAACTTCAGAGAAGAATGTGAAATATATCTAATTGATTCAAATCAAAATTGTATGAAATTCACAGATCCTGACAAATGCAAGCAATTTGTGCGTCAAGTTGGCAAAAAAATGCCTGCTTTTATTTTACACAATAGGGAGGCTGGGCATCAGTAACAGATGGCTGACATGGCTTCAGGTATACCCAGAATGGCTTCCCCATAATGCCTTGCAGACATCATAGCACATGCATATAGCAAGGCTTGTTAAAGGTCAGTCTTATTTTAGGATTGCTACTTGCAATAGGTGGCACTAGAGTTAGTCTACTTCCTCCCTGGAGAGACAATTTGCATACTTCCCAGAGGAGCAATGTGGCTAAAAGTCTCCTCACTGCAGGCATGCAGGATTAATCTCCATAAGGAGAGTAGCTATTCCCTTGACCTTGTCATGGCTTCTCATACAGCCAAATCAGATCTGATACTTTGTGCTGATGAGGGGCAATCACCTACAAATGCAGCATCTGCAAATTGGTCATGATGCAAGGCTTGTTAAAGGGTCAATTTTGTCTTTTAGGATTGCTACTTCCAATAGTTGGCGCTAGAGTTCATCTACTTCCTCCCTGAAGAGACGTCGTGTAGCACAGCTTATCAAGAAAAACTGTCCTAACCTGTGTAAAACCCTAGGCAGGGAATACAGCAGCTGCTGTAGTGGATAGCAGAATATTGTAGAAAAAGATTGGTGATGATTGGTGATTTTAGGATGTGAGAAGACATCACATATGATTGATAGCTCAGCAACAGAGATAGAAAGGGAAAGCCCTAAAACATTGGACAACTACTCCAGATAGTAATGTGTTGTACAACTGTAGCACTGAAGATGATGAGCCTAGTAGACTGCAACAAATACAGATGATAGGGTGAGAGGTAATAGAGGTTCAGTGGTGTCAGACTATATGAGTGATCAGTGAATTGATGACATTTGTCCTGCTGCATTCGAATACAAGAGCAAACATTGTAGACATCATGCCTGTAGAGCGCGTTCACACTGACCACCAAATACACTGAAACAACAGGAAAAAAAGTATGTGCAAATTATGACAAAATACCCTGAAATAAATAAGTAAATACAAGTGCTGTTAAACACAGGGTACTTGGTACATATGTTTTTGCAAAAAAATGTACAAAGTCATCCCACCTCGTCAAGGTGACCCACTTCGGGATGGTCCCTACTCTAACTCTATTAAAACCTGCCCATGTGCCCACTGACCTCATTGCAAGCAGGATGCACAATGTGACCGGGTCCCAAAGTGGACACACAGAAATGGGATGTGATATAAATGTTGTGCGCAGTCAAAGTAAGGATGGGACTCTCCCTAAGTTGTCAGGAGACAAGTAAGGTAGTTATATTAAGAATACTACTTGTTTTTACTTACTTATTGCAGGGTATTTTGTCATAATTTGCACATACTTTTTTCCTGTTGCTTCAGTTTATTTGGTGGTCAGTGTGAACGCGCTCCTACAGGAATGTTCACAAAGGTCTGCTCTGACTCAGTTTTTTATCTATTCTCAATTTAGCTACTTGTCTCCTGACAAGTTAGGGAGAGCCCCACCCTTACTTTTAGGCTACGTTCACACATAGCGCTTTTTTTTTGCGTTTTTTGGCGGGCGCTTTTTACCCGTGCAAAAAAAAGAAGCAGTGCTGTTCAGACACCGCGCTTTTATATGGGCCGGGGAGGAGTGATGTCACAGAGGGGAGGAAGAATCCTGCTTCCTCCTCCCCTCTGTGCCATGTCTGCCAGCCCCTATTTGATTTCGCAGTGTATTAATATACACTGTGAAATCAAAATTAAACAAAGCCAGAAGTATTAAAAATAATAAAGATTTCATACTTACCTCTCCGCCGGCTTGTTCGCGCCATCCTATGCTGCGCAAAGGCCGTGATGTCAGAGGGGGCGTTCCCGGCGCTGATTGGCCGCTCGCGGTCATGTGATACATATCACATGACTGGAACGCCTTCTGACATCACCACAGGTCCTAGCAGGACCAATCCAGCAGCGGCTCCTGGCTCCCGGACACCGGTGCACCTGTCGGAGGGTAAGTATTTAATTTTGTATTACCGTATATACTCGTGTATAAGCCGAGTTTTTCAGCACAAAAATTGTGCTGAAAAGTGCCCCCCTCGGCTTATACACGAGTCAGTGACGGCTCCCCCCCCTGTGGTGCCGCCGCACACCTGTAAAAGAAGGGCTTTCATACTTACCCTCCTGTGACCGCGCGCCGCATCCCCCGCTCTCCTTCCTGCTTCTAACCCGGCATCCTCCTGTGACCGCGCGCCTGTAATGACGTCATTATTTGTGCCGGTCATATGGATGGATGCCGGGTAGAAGCAGGAAGGAGAGCGGGGGATGCGTGCGCGGTCACAGGAAGGTAAGTATGAAAGCCCTTCTATTACAGGTGTGCGGCGGCAGCAACGGGGGGCCTGTATATAGCACAGGGGGGCGGGCTGCTGTATACTACCACAGGGGGCCTGTATATACCACAGGGGGGAGGGCTGCTGTATACTACCACAGGGGGTCTGTATATACCACAGGGGGGAGGGCTGCTGTATACTACCACAGGGGGCCTGTATATACCACACGGGGGAGGGCTGCTGTATACTACCACAGGGTGCCTGTATATACCACAGGGGGAGGGCTGCTGTATACTACCACAGGGGGCCTGTATATACCACAGGGGGAGGGCTGCTGTATACTACCACAGGGGGCCTGTATATACCACAGGGGGAGGGCTGCTGTATACTACCACAGGGGTGCCTGTATATACCACAGGGGGGAGGGCTGTTGTATACTACCACAGGGGGCCTGTATATACCACAGGGGGAGGGCTGCTGTATACTACCACAGGGTGCCTGTATATACCACAGGGGGGGAGGGCTGTTGTATACTACCACAGGGGGCCTGTATATACCACAGGGGGGAGGGCTGCTGTATACTACCACAGGGGGCCTGTATATACCACAGGGGAGGGCTGCTGTATACTACCACAGGGAGGCCTGTATACACCACAGGGGGGGAGGGCTGCTGTATACTACCACAGGGGGCCTGTATATACCACAGGGGGAGGGCTGCTGTATACCACCACAGGGGGCCTGTATATACCACAGGGGGGGACTGCTGTATACTACCACAGGGGGAGACTGCTGTATACTACCACAGGGGGAGACTGCTGTATACTACCACTGGGGAGACTGCTGTATACTACCACTGTGGAGGCTGCTGTATACTACCAATGGGAGGCCTGTATACCACTGGGGGGGCCTGTATACCTGTGCTGGGGTCCACCCTCGGCTTATACACAAGTGAATAGGTTTTCCCAGGTTTTGGGGGCAAAAGTAGGGGGGTCGGCTTATACATGGGGTCGGCTTATACATGAGTATATACGGTATTTTAATGCATTTGTCTTTATTTAACTTTGATTTTGCAGTGTATATTAATACACTGCGAGATCAAATGGGCGTCACAGGTGTCACACAGGGGAGAGAACCAGGAATCTTCCTCCCCTCTGTGGCGTCAGATGCAGCAGTGCCCTCATAGGAAAAAAGCGCCGGCGCTGCTGCGTAAAGAATTGACAAGTCAATTCTTCTTTTTACGCCGGTGCTTTCTCCTAGAAAGGCGCAGTGCGAAAATACGCGCTGTCTGAACGGCAAAGTGAATTTTTACATTCACTTTGCTGTCTGACAATACACACCTGCGCATTTTTGAAAAGCGCTTGTAAAAAAGCGTTCAAAAATGTGCAGTGTGTGAACGCAGCCTTACATTAATATCGCATCCCATTTCTGTGTGTCTGTGAGGTCTGTGGGCACATGGCAGGTTTTAATACAGTTTAGAGTAGGGACCATCCTGAAGTGGGGTCACCTTGATGAGGTGGGATGGCTTAGAGTACATTGTTTGCAAAAGAGGCGTGCATCAAGTACCCTGTGTTTTTAACAGCTCTTGTATTTTACTTATTTATTGCAGGGTATTTTGTCATAATTTGCTCATACTTTTCCTCCTGTTTCAGTTTATTTTGTGGTCAATGTGAACCTGCTCTACAGGCATGTTCACAAAGGTCTGCTCTGACTCAATTTTTAATTTGTATTCTCACTTTAGCTACTTGTCTCCTGACAAGTTAGGGAGAATCCCACCCTTACTTTACTGAGCAGAGCATTTACATCGCATCCCATTTCCGTGTGTCCACTTTGGGACCCGGTCACATTCTGCATCCTGCTTGCAATGAGGTCATGGGCACATGGGCAGGTTTTAATAGAGTTAGAGTAGGGACCATCCTGAAGTGGGTCACCTTCATGAGGTGGGATGACTTAGTACATTTTTTGCAAAAAAATGTATGCACCAAGTACCCTGTGTTTTATAGCTTGTTTTAACTTTTTTTACTTATTGTTTGCAGGGTATTTTGTCCTAATTTGCATATACTTTTATCAGTTTTTTTCTGCTGCATATGAAGTAAAATATTTCAAATTTTTTCTTCAATTTAATGCAGTAGAAAGCAGCAGCAAGGCAGCACAATATTGATTTATAGAACAAAATTCTGAAATCAGAGTCAGACAGCGTGTTTGCTTGTCACAAGTAACTGTACAGTGTTTTGGGGTTTTTTGTGCAATCATTTTTGTGAAGGTGGGAATAATTGATTTTTGTTAAAAAAAAAAAATGGAAAAGAAAGTTCCCTGCGACTTTTCATTTAACAAAGTTTTTTTACTTGTGTTTTTTTTTACCCAACTTATATTTGTACACACCACACCAATATATCACCATTTTTAGGCAGAGGGGGTTGAATTTTGTTGAAGGAAAAAAAATAAATAAAGCCAAATGAAGACTTAAATAAAGCATGTATGTATTTGCACACCTATTTAACTACTTCTCCAATTTGACACATGCCACAATGTGCTACATGCCACAACTATACCTTGTCATGGTTATCGGGCTTACATGGATTGGCCAATACATAAACTAAGTATCTCTTTTTTCTCAAGTATTCCTATGGCAGCAATGCAATACCAACATTTCCATCAAGAGAATGCCAAGAGTGTGCAAAGCAGTAATCAAAGCTAAAGGCGGCTACTGTGAAGAACCTAGAATATAAGACATATTCTCAGTTGTTTCACACTTTTTTGTTAAGTATATAATTCCACATGTGATAATTCATGGTTTTGATGCCTTCAGTGTGAATCTACAGTTTTCATAGCCATAAAAATACAGAAAACTCTTTGAATGAGAAGGTGTCCAAACTTTTGGTCTGTACTGTAGATCACAATTTGCCTCCTTTCAAGCATAACAGTGACGAGGAATTCAAGGTGTTATATAATATATGGCGTATTGTGAGACTGTCACAGAAGGAGGATGTTACCTCTTACAACGACACCATCAGTTTGAGTCAGTTCTGCATAAAACAATCTGCATTACCCCAAATGGAAAGGGGGGATAATTCTGGAACTTAATAAATAAATTAAAGTCTATCAGTGCATTGTGTAATTAAATTGTCTGTGAGTTATTACCATGTTACCATCAGTTTTCTATATTGAGGTCACTATGACATCCCTAAGGTCCTTGTATAAAAATATGTATGTGTGGTACAATACATTTTGGCCATGCTTGCTTATGTTTTCCACCCATGGGAAGAAAACAAACAAACCCATTAGAGACCACCAATACGACTTAAAAATGACCTGAAATATAAGTGAATGGTATCCGCCAGCAGGTGAACAGGGTGTCCTTCATAACAAAGATCAGTTGGTGAACATTGGAACTAACTATCATGCATGCTCCCTAACCAGTGGACGCCCACAACGTTCCTGGACATAAACGTTCCAAAATTAGTTATAATGTCAACCATAAAGATTCAGGATAGGATTTAAGTTAAGAAGATAGAACGCTAGTAAGCAGATGGCTGACTCTGTACTTCACATAACCATGGACACACTTCTGCCACATTGGTAGGTCTTGTCCTGCCTTCAAAAACACTGATTCTAATGGTGGGTTTACACGCCGTGATATCGGCGTCCAACTCCGATCCAACTCCGACAAAAAGTCACGTGGTTCGGGATTGGAGCCCGATATAGTTTCCTGCATCGTACTTTTTGAAGGTACAATACAATGCAGGAACGATGGTAATCCCGATATCGGGGGTCGAATGAGCATGCTATTCAACCGTCCGATATCGGAAGCCTGTTGAGCCAGATCGTTGCGTGTAAACATCCAACTCCGATGTGTACTCGCACCTCACCCATTAACTCTCATGTTAAATGGTCGTTACTGGGTTGGTGGGCGTACACATCGTAGGGACGTGTTTCTCGATATCGCAGCGTGTAGACCGCCGATGCGATATCGGGAAAAGCGCTCAAAAAATGCGCGCTCCCGCGCCGTTGCCTACGATATCGCCCCGATATCGGGACGTGTAAACCCACCATCAAGGAAAACGGCAAATAAGTGTTGCTTCATAGTGTGGAGGTTTCAGGTAGACAAAGCAACAGTAAAGTAAGAGGAAATATTCACCTTGGCGAGACGTGTTTATAACAGGCACAAGTCTTGTCGAAAAGCTTACAAGAAGTAAACCGGCTGCTGCCCCTCCTTGTGCATGATATGCCTGATGGCAACTGTAAGGATTATATGGATCTGACTAAGGTCTTCGTGCACAATATCCCGATATGATTCCCAACCACATCCTCTCCCCAGGAGCACATTTTGGACAGAAGAGGACCTACTCCAGAACATTGTATGGGACTTTTGAAGCCCAAATAGCTCCTTATAATGCACAATTCACCTGCTTTGGAGAGGATAGTGGTCCCCTAACGTCTTAGGCGCCTGTGTGGCTGCACAGGCCGGTGATGTGCCAGCAGCACGGAATCCAGGTAGTCAGGTTCAAGTCCGCAGCACTCGCCCCAGCTGACCCCCCAGTGAAAAAGTCTAGTTTACTGTTACCCCTCAGTGAGGGTCAAAACACATAGGGTTAAATAAGTCCAACAGTAATCTTTTACTGAAACATTCTCATGAAACACGGGTACAATCCTTAAACGTTACAGTTTTGGGGTATTCACAGTTTTTTAACCTTTTCCAGTACTTCTGAGCTTGCGCCCACTACGTCTAGCATAAACAGCATTTGGTCGCATTCTGCAACTCCCTACTTCCCGTAGGGATCCATTATGAGAGACTTTCAGGACCGAATGTCCTTTCACTGCCAGTATCATGTGCGCCCATTTATTTGGGTCCATACTAACATCCTCTGCACACACAGCAGGAAAATCAGGGGCATAGCAGAATCTAGACTCTTTCTTATATTTCTGTGGTTCCTATTCTCTTTCTGGGGGTCTTACCTAAGCAACTACTTGGAGGTTTTTTTTTTTTTTTATACACCATGCCCCACCCACCAAGAGCATCAATCATTATTATTAACTACTCACGGACACCGGGGAGCATTGTTCACCCTGGCCACTAGAGGGCCCTCAACACACGGTTACACTCATTTACTATTCATAATTATCATCTACTACAACTCCCATGGGTACAGACTAGTATTCTTCACAGTAAGGGGAGACCAATGCACTCTCCCACCCTCTAAGGGTACCTTTACACGCCGCCACCGCCGCGAGAAATCTGACTGGCAATCTGTTGCCCCCGTCACCATCGCCGTGAAATTGCCTCGCAATTGCAGCGTGTAATTGGGCAATCTGGTGGCAATAAAAAAGGTTGCACCCGGTTCCGATTTCACAGCACTGCTCCAAAATCAGAGGCAATCATGAAGGCGAAATTCCTGATTTTGGTGTGTGAAGGGGCGATAGGGATGGAATCTGCGTCGCCTACTGATTTCCATTTAGGAGGCACATTGCGATTACCGCATCCAGATCTGGATGCAGTAATCTCATGAGCCTTCAGACACATTTTGCCTTCAAAATATGTCCCGCATCCGGTAACCGGATTGCTCATAATGTGCAATCCGGTTGCCGGATGCTTTGTTCATCCCTGCAGCTGCGGGGATGAACAAAGAGTTAATGTTAATATAATAGTGGGCACCATGTCTCCAGGGAGTGTCCACCCTCTTTAGAGACATGTTGTCCATATAGGGTGGCATATGAAGGGTTAAATTAGTTTAATACAGTATCGCCGGCTTTTGTCAGCTTTTACTGTTTTATCAATGAAAGCCGGCGGCTCCTCGCTGTAAGGAGGAGATACAGTACGTAATGTTTGTAAGCACATTACAGGGAAGCATCCTCAATAAGGAGCTGACCCTGCTGCTTGCGTACAGTACATGCTGCTATCCATGGTGCTGAAAGCTTTAACATTACTTTTATGGGCAGCGCACCGCCATACAACTTTACCGGATGGGCTCCCATAGGCGCCCATTATAGCATCCCCGCTGCAGTTTTTGAAACTGCTCAGAAAAATGCTACCTGCATGATTTTTTCACACAGGCAACGAAACCGAATGCAGGAACCGGATTGTATTAAGTGCAATCCGGTTTCATAATGGGTGCCTATGGGCTGCGGAATCGATCCGGTGGGAAAAAAAAACGCTAATGTGACCCTAGCCTATGTTTAAGGTTGATAAACGGGCTTGGAAGCCAAGCTTGGTAAGTCATAGTCTACTAGTAAACAGCAGCGCTGACTTTGGTCTTGATAAAACACAGTGGACTGACACCACAGATGACATGGCTCCCAAACCATCCCTGATTGTGGAAACATCACACTAGACCTCAAGCAGCTTGGATTGTGGCCTCTCTACTCTTCCTCCAGACTCTGGGACCTTGATTTCCTATGCCCTTCTGTGGCTTACCCTCCTTATGGAGTGTGTCAATGACTGCCTTCTGGACATCTGTCAAGTCACAGTCTTCACCAAAATTGTGTAGCCTACTCAGGGCCGCACCATCCATTGGACAGTGTGAGCCCTGTCATTCAGGCGGCAAGAGGCAGGGGGAGCGGCAGTGCAGAAGGGGGCGGCGCCTCATGCACCCAACCTCCCCCTGTCATGGCGCCGGCCGCTCACCCCCGCTCACCGCAGGTAAGCGGCAACCCGTAGGAGGAGCAATGTATAAGGGGCGGCAGCGCTTGGTGCACCCCTGAGCCTACTGAACCAGACTAAGGGACCATGTTAACTGCTTATAAGCCTTTGCAGGTGTTTTGTATTATTGAAAATCTCTGAGATAATGACTTTTTGGGTTTTCATTGGTTGTAAACCATAATCATCAACATTTACAGAAATAAACACTTGAAATAGATCACTCTATTTGTAATGATGCAATATAATATATGTGTTTCACTTTATGCATTGAATTACTGAAATTAAATGACTCTAGTAGGAGTAATCCTTAAATTCCAAATGCAGAGCACCATTCTACCCAAGGACACCAAAGATAATCAGATAGCCCTTGTCTTTGTACAGGGTATTATGCGCTAATTTCACTGATTTCTTTGCTTGTAGTATCTTCATAGTATCCATCAGTTTGAGTACATGTAGTCTCAGTCTTTCACGGTGCACACGGTAATGCCCGTGTAGATTTCCATGATAGTCCCTTATTAGCTTTGCTAAAGTTACGCAGGAGTTGAGTGTTATTTTATGTACATGCATCTTTCCGATAAGTTTGGCGGTTCCTGCTTCTTGCCCTGTTGCTGCCCGGTTCAGGCACATTCCTTTACAGTGATTTAGGTACAGCTTTTCTGGTTTGTGTTAATGACTGCTTACTGTCCAATCCTCATGCCTCCTCCTAACTAAGGATTTCCAGGAACAGAGATGACTCCTTCATGGAATCCCCCTCCCTGCTTTTAATTGTGTGGCAGATTCCCCTGGTGTATTCATATCCTACAGCAATCTGATTCACCCTACAGAGGGGGTTATATGGACACAATGGGAAGCCACAATGTAGCCATAATCATCAAGCGAGTTATCGGACGGTGCTTTAGGGAGTTCAGTCACATAACCTCCTTCTCTCCTTGAGAACCGATAGATGATGCGTATAATAATGTTTGTAAAGATACATTTCCCGGCAGGACAAAACATATTACGTTAACCAGTAGAACACTTGATATCCTATGTATTCCTTTTTTTCACGAATGAATCATGAAAAACAATAGCTTATTCAAAACACCAGGGCATCACTTACAAGGGGATACCTGAATAACGCACATTCAGGCCAACATTGCACTCTCTCGTTTGTTTTCCTCCGGCACCATGATAAGTGATTCTGACTTTCTGAGTCATTGAGCGGGAAGAGAAATCCCCAGGGAGTCCTGACCACAACTGCAGCAAAGACATTCAAATTGCGCTTTTTTCTGTACAGTGGAACTAATCCAGCATTACTAAAGAGGACAGAACTATGAAGACCTGACGCTCACTTAGCTAATCGGCTATAATATCTGCAACCAGGAACATCCTGCATTTAGGAATCACTTGTAAATGTATTCCCATAGGGTAGAACCATTCTCTGGTCTTGTTCACCATAAGCGGAATATCATCTTATAGGATAACATGCTGTATGGTGCAGGGGCGGACCTACCGTGGTGCAGCTGGTTCAGCTGCACCAGGGCCCCGACCGGGTAAGGGCCCCTCAAGCCTGCAGGGGGCCCCCAGCCGACCCCCATGTCCCCGTGTCAGAGTAAGAGGGGGTTGACTGAGGGAAGCTTCCTGCTTTCCTCGACCGATCCCGCCCCTCCTCTCCTCTCCAGCCCCGGCACACCGATCTGCAATGCGGCGCAGGTAAGAGCCGCACGCTCCTCCTTGCTAGAAACCCCCCACCCCCTTACCCCCCCCGGGTCCTCGTCCGACCCCGACCCATGCCAGCATCCCACCCCCCCCCCCCAGGCCGGCAGGCTGCAGGTCTGCCACTGGTATGGTGTATATTTTTAATGACATTGCAGAGTAGTGTGCAGCGTCCTCTTTCCTCCTGTTCATGAGTATTGTACATGTCTCTATTGTCTATACCATTTTTGACATGTCAAGCGCTATGGATTAAATGACTCTATAATGATAAGTACATAATAATAATATTCTAAATTCTTTCTCCATCAGTTTTCTTATACCCAAACCGCTCTCTCATTTCTGTTCTGTGACCATCTACTGCTTTCACGCCTCTCCTTTGAGCCAGGTCACTCTTTCCATAAAGTATCCTGTTAAGGTACCATTACACGGCACGAGATCGTGAACGATATCTCTTAAACGTCATGAGTTTGGAGTCGTTACTAACTTCATTGCGTGTGACACCAAGATACAATTACAATAAATTGTTTGATCACAGATTTGAGAACATGTTCTCAAATCAAACAATCCACGATCAGCCAAACTGCTACATCGTTGTGTGTGAAAACCGCGATAACGATGTCGTTAACGACTTCTATTCACAACAGTGAACAAGTATCATTCGCTGGGTTGTGTGAACAAAGCTGCTCGCCACAATCGTTGGTGCGTCGTTCATGATATCTACACATGTGACATCTCACCAACGATGTCAAAAAGATGTCCTAAACAACCGTGATCGTTGTGATATTTTAACGACATCGAAGCGTGTAACGGTACCTTAAGGCAGACGTCTTCTCCTCCTCCTCAGCTCTCCTAGATGACAGAGTGTTTTTCACAACTCTTGCTCAGGTCTCCTAGTTTCCAGATCACTTCGGCTAAGCATTCCTAGATGCCAGACCAATCCTTTTAAGTCCTCCTAGATGCCAGATACTTCCTTTTACAACTGTCCCATATGCCAGATCTCATATCCACAGATGTCATATCACTTATGTCTCAGGCCACTCCTCAGCTCTCCAAGATGCTAGACCACTGCTCCTCAGGTCTCCTAATTTGCCAAACCGCTCCTCCTCAGGTCTCCTAGATTTCAGACCGCTCCTCCTCAGGTCTTCTAGATGCAAGACCACTTGTAAAACAGGTAAATGGATGAAGCAGCACAGAGAATGCAGACTCAAGGATAACAATGATACAAGATGGAGATTTATTCAACAATCAAAATGCAATTTTTTAAGAAAATGGCAAAATTACAATACATCAGATATTGGATTGTTAATCAATCAATGCAATTTTAAATACCCTCCATTCTTACAATTTCCCGCACAATATACAAATGAATATACTACACATTATCCATCAAAGATCCTGTGGCAGTTCTAACCACCTTCACTATAATTATCTGCGATGGTAGCTAGGAGTTAACTCAGTTTCCCGTTAAGATGCAAGCCAAACCAGATACCTCCATCTCTCAGGGGCATAGCTTAAGTCTATACAGTTTCATGGACCTTATGACTTTTAGTCATCTCAAGTACACTGTCTCTCAACTAGCTTCACGATCTTTTCAGCTCACACGGTCTTCCTCTTTGGTCAATAGTCCTTTAATCTCACTTGGTTATATCCTCTTCAGTCACTCGATCCTTTTTGCAATGTGGCACCCCTGCAGGGATTGCACAGACCCATCCGGTGTAAGGAGGGATTTACACTTTGGCACCCACAGCACACAACACCTTCCACCCAGACCTGGAGGGGGAGCTCTACTGACTGCTTTAAGCAAGTTCCCATATAAGGATCCAGGCCTGAGGGAGGAGTCAGTTAGTCTGCTCTGAGCAGTGAAGAGAGCAGTTAAGTGCAGTGAAGTAGCCTAGAGAAGGGGCTGGAAAGACCCGGTTGCTGGGCAAAGCAAGGTCCAGAACCAAGGGAGACTGACCCGCTGTGGAGCACCCTAGAGACAGGGACGGAGGCCAGTGGAAGGAGCAGTAGGTCATAACAAGGACCAGATCTAGGATCTCTTTAGCTCACCCCGACACCGGAGTCCGAACCCGCAGAACATACACTGAAGCAGGAAAAGCCCGGAGAAACCTGAGGTACTAACTTAATAGAGACACTCAGACCTGACCAAGCACAGGACCAGGGCCCAAGAGGAGTGTAGGGTTCCCACAGAAGGCCCTCATTGTCGGTTAAAGAGTAAAGCCCTGAGAGGGAAGAAAGCGGCGAGTTCAGTTATAGGAAGGACTTACCTCAAACCACCATACACAGTAGCAGAGGAGGCCTCACAACTCTCAAGGTGAAAAATCCCAAATTGCACCGAGAACCTGGTTCCCTCTTGGACTGTACCTGTTACCGGACATCAGTAAAAGGTACTGAAACAAAGACTATTTGTGTGTGTGAGTCTGCTTTCCCGCCGCTGCCCCACAGCGTCCCCCCCAAGCCACTACTATGACTCCCCTGATCCACCCTCGCTACCCTGAGGTAAAGCTCCACCTTTGGGAGCCATACTACACTGAGCTGCCCATCATCACCTCAGCAGCGCTGGTATCCACCGTTACCAGGAACCACAGGTGGCGTCACGACACTACTACCCCCAATCCTCATCACCATTCCCCCTAATCCCCACCACGAGGGTCAGAGCACGGAACCGGGAAACCGACCAGCCTGATCCCCCATCAAAGCAGTCATCCTATCCCAGGATCCGAGTACCCCCTACCCTGTCGACCGCCTCACAGGCCAAACCAGATACCTCCATCTCTCAGGGCATAGCTTAAGTCTATACAGTTTCATGGACCTCATGGCTTTTAGTCATCTCAAGTACACTGTCTCTCACGATCTTTTCAGCTCACAGCTTTTTGCTCACTCTGTCGTCCTCTTCGCTCACTTGGTCGTCCTCTTAAGTAAGTCGGTACTTTCAGCTCAGATATTTAACCTCTCTCAGGGACCACCACCATCATTCTTGCGCCTCTGGGAGTGACTATAAGTCAACTCAGGTTGCTCAGCACATTCGACTTAGTAAAAGTCTGGTTGATGGCTCCACCTCTGCTATGGTCTTGGGGGGGTTATATTTTAAAGCTGCATCAGATTGTCACATGTTCTTTTACACCTCTTGGTCCTGGGACGCACTTCTCCTCCTTATTTTAGTTGTGAATTCCTAAATTTCAAATTCTATCCAGCAGATGGTGATATTCGCTCACATAGAATTCTCTTGTGCTTTTATTGATGTGGGAATTATCTACTTTCTTGCACACTCCTCCTTAGGTCTCCTAGATGCCAAACCACTTCTCGGCACTCCTAGATGTCAGACCACTCCTCCTCAGATTTCCTAGATACTAGACCACTCTCTGTAGCATTCCTAGATGCCAGACTCCCTCCTCCTAACATCTCCTTGATGCCAGACCACTTCTCCTAAGCACTTGAAAAATGCAGACCACTTTATCGTGCACTTATATATGCTAGACCACTCCTACTAAGAACTTCTAAATGCCAGACCACTCCTCCCCAGCTCTCGTCTCGTAGATGTCCGACCACTTCTACTGATCTCTCCTAGATGCCAGAACACCCCATCTCAGCACACCTTGATGTCAATAACTCCTCCTCAAGTCTTCTAGATGCCAGATCAATCCTCCTTAGGTGTCTTAGATGCCAGTCCACCACTCCTCAGCTTTCTTTGATACCACGCCACTCCTCCTCATTCTCCTTGGTGCCAGACCACTTCTTCAAAGCACTCCTAGATGCCAGGCTAAGTGTCCTAAGCTTGTCTAGATGTCAGACTACTTCCTAAGCTTTCCTAGCAACCACACCACTTCTGTAAGAGTTCATAGATCCAGAACATTTCTCTAAAGCATTCATAGATACCATTCTCCCTCAGTTGTCCTAGGTGTCAGACCACTCCTCGTAAGACCCCCTAAATGCCAACTACCAAGTTCTCCTAGATACCTACATGCTAGAACACTTATCCAAAGCACTTCTGAATGCCAGAACACTCTTCCTATGTACTCCTAGATGCCAAACCACTTTTCCTAAGGATTTCTAAATGCAAGACAACCCCTTCTCAACTCTCTTTAAAGGCAAACCACTCCTCCTAAGCACTACTACATGCCAGAACTCCGCTCCTTAGCACTCCTAGATGCTGGATGCCAAACCACTTTCTTAAAGCACTCTTTATTACAAGAGCACTCCTTTAAAAACTCTCCTAAATGCAAGATAACTCCTCCTGAGCTCTTCTAGGTGCCAGACAACTGCTCTTCAGCTCTCCTTGATGCCACACCACTTCTACTCATCTCTTCCAGATGTCAAAAAACATCTCCTGATCACTCCTAGATTCCAGACCATTCCTCCAATGCACGCCTAGATGCCGAAGCACTCCTACTAAGCACACCTTAATGCAAGTCTACTTTTCCTAAATGCAAGATCACTACTCCTAAGCTCTCCTGAATGCCAGGCACCTTGATTATCCTAGTTGCCATACCACTCCTTTCTCACTCTCCTGGATGCTAGACTACTCCTTCAGCTCTTCTAAATGCCTGACCACCCATTAATGAGCTGTCATGAATCTCAAACAACTCCTTCTACAGTTATCTATATATTCTTTAATGCTCACCACTTCCTCAAACTAACTTTGGGTGGAGGCAAAATAGGGCAAGTGTAACTTGAGTTTAGCTGGTGCCAGTGGTCGTGATACTACTTTTGGTAATGACAGTGATTCTCATGTTCTTAGAGGTGGTATTTTTGGTATTTTTTTTTACTCTTTCATTGCCTTGGCAACTTCTTCTTTTACATATATGTGGCACCCTAAGGGCCCCTTTACACACGGCTACATTTCTAGGGTGGCTACAGGTAACTTACTGCTGCAGTGAAATCATGGAGAGATGATTCCATTTGTACACAGCAACAAGATAGAACCTTGTCTCCATGATTTCACTGCAACCAGTAAGTTACCTGTAGCCACCCAAGAAATGTAGCCGTGTGTAAAGGGGCCCTCAGGGTTAACGTGCCACAGTAACATCACACGGTTTGCCTCCCCACACAGCAATGACACTACACTAGCACCTCTGGACCAGGAGGGGAGCTAAACCAGCTCCCTTATATACTCCGGGTCAAGAGAAAGTAGTTAGTTTAGTTCAGTATGTAGCAGTACTGTGAAGAGTCCAGTTCCTGGAGAACTGAGAGAGAGACTGTAGTGTAAAGGAGCTGCGTCAGGCTTCTCTACTCTCTGCTCATCGATTCCAGGCCTAGCCAAGGTCTGAGGGAAGGAGAATAGAAGACAGAGGAGCAAAATCTGGGAGACTGAGTGACATCATCACTCACCCAGAGGAGCGCACAGGTCGGATACCGGATCCGAAACTGTGACTGACACACATAGCACAGTAAATATCGGGATAGTGGAAGTTGTAGATCGACACTGTACCTGAGCGAAGCAACACGGTGGAGTCAGAAGCCCAAGGAAGACTCAAGTTGCCTTGCCAAAGGGGTACCTGTGAGGAGAGAGACAGTGCCAGAAGCTCAGCTAGAAGCAGCAGCAGGGCCACACACACAGCGCAGCAGGAGGAAGCTGAGGACCCGGACAGGGTGGGAGCAACCCGGCCCTGGTACAGACTCCATGGACAATTCTCTGTAAAGAACATCTACAGTAAAGCTTTGGAAAACTTCAGAACCGTGAGTGTGTGTGATCCTTGTACACAAGCCTTAATGTCCCCCACAAGCTGCCACCGTCTCCACTATCATCCCTTTCCAACAACATATATAACATCCATCATAGACTTTAATTACCACTGCCCCAGGGAACTAGGCTCTACCTACGGAGAGCCGTTCCAATTAAAGCTGCCAAACATCATCCCCGGAGGTTCTGCAGCAGCGGTGGTCACCCTGACCACAACCCGTGGGTGGTGTCACGACAAACTTTATTCCCTGTATATATTCACTTTTGCTTGCAGAATCCGGGACACGGTCCGGACCAGGCCCTCCGTGACATCCCCAATAGCAACCCGGTCCGGTACCGAGTACCCCATCCCAGTGGGCTCCACATATATTTTGTACAACACCAGAGAATCTACACTAGGTTATCACCTATCCTCTGATTACGTTACATTTTTTCATTGCAGTGCGCATTACGAAGTAGAGCTGGGGTCACACTGCCGTTATTTGCAGATTTTAACGGCCGGCGCTTAATACTTAGCAGATTTTCCAGAGGTGCATAAGTGTTAAAGCTATGCGCTTCGGGAGAGCGGTGCCCTTGGTAACCCGATGTGTTTCATGGTTACCAACCACACACAAAGCTCCGCGGGGTGCTCTTTAGCTGAGCGCACAGAAAACGCAGTCAAACGTTTTTCTGTGCACTCAGCTAAAGCGCACCCTGAGGAGCTTTGTGTGTGGTTGGTAACCATGGAACACATCGGGTTACCAAGGGCAGTGTTCTCCCAAAGAGCATAGCTTTATCGCTTATGCACTTCTGGAAAATCTGCCAAGTATTAAGCGCACACTGGTAAAAATCTGCAAATAGCGGCAGTGTGACCCCAGGTGAGTCCTGTAATGGTAATCACCAAATAAAAAAATGTAACAAGAGCGCACACACTGGTAAGAGAAGCACAGCTGCTTTTCGTTATTTAACCCCAACATCAAGCTGTTCTCAGCTTACATTGCAAAAGCCTAATGACAGATACAGTCTAACGCGGTGGTGATCAGTAGTCATTGCCGGGGTATTGTATGGGCTGCAACACAACAGACTAACCTATGTGGGTGATACTACCAAAGGGAACTAATATACATACACTATATATATATATGAGTGTTTGAGATATAGAGACAACAACTAATGATTTAAATCATATGATAATTAAAATATAAGTTATATTCTCTCCAGATATTATGGTCTAATCAGCAGCCATCAATTAATGTAATATAAACTGACAGAGAGGGAGATAAGCGTCTTGGGAATAGCGTCAGCTATCCGTGTCGGATCTTATCACAATATAAACACTGACTGGGAGTTCAGGACTGCTGACGTTCTTATAATAACTGTTTTATTATTTTGTAATACTTGCGCTTTTCCTTCTGGAATGTAGAATATAACATTATGTGTTTCCCCTGACTAAACATAATTACCATCATCATACTATGTGCACTAATTAAAGGGGAGCTCTGCAACATAAAACACTTCCAAATACCTGATTAGATCCGTTTTCAGGACCTCCATCGCTGAGTCTGACCAGAGTACGGCTAAACATGTATATTTGTGTTATCTGTAGATGACTTGTGCGGATATCTACATACTACCGGGAAAGTCCATTCATTTACATGGGCATCACAATACGCAGACTTTCACCTGTGGATGAAATGTGAACACTTGCTGCTAGGTTTCCCATCTAAATACAAGATGTCTATGGGTGTCTGTTGTGAGACATCATGTGAGCAGCTTATTGAAGCCCTTCTTAGCTGGAGATGCACTGAGTGAGGTGCATGCAAGATACTCGCATGAGTCTTTCATGACTCACCAGGAACGGCCACCGGCTTTCTGGACTGGAGCGCTTCAGCCCCATAGAAACCCAAGCAGCTGATGCACTTCTGTCCAGAGAGCCGGTGGCCGTGCCAGGTGAGTCATGCAAGACTCATGCGAGTATCTTGCATGCATCTCGCTCAGTGTGTCTCCGGCCTTATAAAAACAGTCTGACCAAAGTCAATTACTTCTGTATATATTATTTGTGTCTTTACGATTATTTATTTCGCATCCAACTTTGCAAAAGGGCTTGGTGAAAAATCTTAATTTTTTTGTTCGCAGGTCCTCTGCTCTCCACAGTTTTGCAGCCCTGTTTTTACTTTACTCCATTAGTCTCTCTTTTTTTGGGTGCAGGCACACAAGCATATGTGTAATCGGAGCGATTGTGATGCATGACAGTCACACGAGTGCTTTCCCTATGGTCATGGAAGTGTGATGCGATTGTGCGTATTTTTCTCAGCTGCCGTCTGTGTGACATCCGTGTGGTGTCCTTGTGCAATGCGGTTTAACATGGTCTTTCCCATAGGTTTTGCTGGACTACTTATCCAGAATTGCGTTTCTCTGCATTTACGCGTGCGTAAAAAAACGCTGCAAAATGCAGGAAAACGCAAGAATACGCAGCAAATACGCACCGTGTAAACGTAGCCAAACGCAATTCTGGATAATGTAGACCAAGTGTCATCTCAAGTGGAAAGATGCATAAACCTTTAAAGAGTAAATGCATTTTTTATGTTTATTTCATAAGTCATTAATAGTCATAAAAATAAACAATTTATGATATATTAAAATCAGAGAAATCTGCTTCATGCTCCACCGGGACTGAGATTTCATTCTCAAAAGGCTCAATTCTAAATCTAAAGACATGTTTCCCCATTACTGAGATTGAGGATGACAGCTGGTGCTGAATATAATCTATGCAGAAGGGAGGAGAAGGAGGAGGAGAAAGAGGAGGATAAGGAGCAGGAGAAGGAGGAGAAGAGGGAGGAGGAGAAGGAGGAGGAGGAGAAGGAGGAGGAGAAGGAGGAGAAGAAGGAGGAGGAGGAGAAGGAGGAGGAGAAGGAGAAGGAGGAGAAGGAGGGGAGAGGAGAAGAGGAGAAGAGGAGAAAGGAGGAGAAGGAGAAGAGGAGAAGAGGAGGAGAAGGAGGAGAGGAGAAGGAGGAGAGAAGGAGGAGAAGGGAGGAAAAGGAGGAGGAGGAAAAAGGAAAGGAGGAGAAAGGAGAAAAGAGGAGAAGGAGGAGAAAGAGGGAGGAGGAGGAAGAGAGGAGGAGAAAGGAGGAGAAGGAGGAGAAGAGGAGAGAAGAGGAGAAAGAGGGGGAGAAGGGGAGAGGAGAAGGAGGAAGGAAAAGAGGAGGAGAGGAAAAGGGGAGAGAGAGGAGAAGGAGGAGGAGAAGGAGAGGAGGAAGGAGGAGGAGGAGAGAGGAGGAGAAGGAGAGGAAGGAGGAAAGGAGGAGGGAGGAGGAGAAGGGAGGAGGAAGAAGGAGAGAGGAGGGAAGGAGGAGGAGGAGGAGAAGGAGAAGGAGGAGAGAGAAGGAAGGAGAGGAGGAGGGAAGAGGAGGAAGGAGGAGAGATTGCTGGCTCCAGCTGCGGAGCTGCGTATCTGTCCCGGAGCGCTGCCTCGTCGCTCCCGGACTTCGCTCCTTCTTCTTCTCGCTTCTCTCCTCCTGGCTTCTTCTCCTTCTCTTCCTGTCTCCTTCTTCTCCTTCTTCGTCTTCGCCCTTCTTCGCTTCTCCTTCTTCTGCCCTGCTCTTCCCTTCTTCCGCTTTCTTCGCTCTTCTTCTCCTTCTTCTTATCCCCTTCCTCCTTCTTCTTGCACTTCTTCCCTTCTTCTTCTTCTTCTTCTTCTCCCTTCTTCGTCCTTTCTCTCTCCTTCTCTCTCCCTTCTTTCTTCTCCTTCTTGTCCTACTTCTCCTTCTTCTTTGCCTTCCTTCTCCTTCTCCTTCTTCTTCTCCTTCTTCTCTCCCTCTTTCTTCCTTCTTCTTCCCTTTCCTTCGCCTTCTCTTCTTCTTCTTCTCCCTTTCTTCTTTCCTCCTTCTTCTGCTCCTTCTTCTTCCCTCTCGCTTCTCTTCTTCCTTCTCCGTCGTCTTCTCCTTCTTCTCCCTCTTGCTCGTCTTCCTTCTCCTTCTCTCTCGTTCTCTCTTCTTCCGCTTCTTCGTCTTCTCTCGCCTTCTTCCCTTCTCTCTCCTTCTTCGTCTTCTCCCTTCTGCCTTCTATCTCTGTTCTCCTCTCCCTTCCCTTCTTCTTCTCCTTCTTCTTCCTGCGTCTTCTTCTCCTTCTTCTTCTCTCCTCTTCTTCTCCTTCTTCTTCTGTCTCTTTTCTTCCTTCTTCTTCTTCTCTTCTTCTTCTTCTTTCGCCGTTCTTCTTCTCCTTCTTCTCCTTCTTCTTCTCCTTCTTCTCCTTCTTCTCTCCTTCTTTCTCTCCTTCTTCTCCTTCTTCTCCTTCTTCTCTCCTTCTTCTTCTCCCCTTCTCCTTCTTCTTCTCCTTCTTCTACTTCTCCTTCTTCTCCTTCTTCTTCTCCTTCTTCTTCTCCTCCTTCTCCTTCTTCTTCTTCTCCTCTTCTCCCTCTTCTTCTCCTTCTTCTTCTTCTCCTTCTTCTTCTCCTTCTCCTTCTTCTTCTTCTCCTTTCTCCTTCCTCTTCTTCTTTCTCCTTCTCTTCCTCTTCTTCCTTCTCCTTCTTCTTCTCCTTCTTCTTTCTTCTCCCTTCTTCTTCTTCTTCTCCTTCTTCTTCTTCTCCTCTTCTTCTTCTTCTCCTTCTTCTTCTCCTTCTTCTCCTTCTTCTTCTCCTTCTTCTCCCTTCTTCTTCTCCTTCTTCTTCTCCTTCTTCTCCTTCTTCTCCTTCTTCTTCCCTTCTTCTTCTCCTCCTTCTCCTTCTTCTTCCCTTCTTCTACTTCTCCTTCTTCTCCCTTCTTCTTCTCCTTCTTCTTCTCCTCCTTCTCCTTCTTCTTCTTTCTCCTTCTTCTACTTCCCCTCTTCTTCTTCTCCTTCTTCTTCTTCTCCTCCTTCGTTTCTCCTACTTTTCCTTCTTCTTCTCCTTCTTCTTCTCCTTCTTCTCCTCCTTCTCATCCTCCTCCCACCACCCCCAAAAATACAGACACCTCACAACACCTCCCCACCATGACAACACAACACACATCGCGAAAATCCACCCACACCTACAAGTTACTCGCCCTCCTCCTCAAACCCTCAAAAACCCCTAAGCAAAAATATCCAGATCAAAATATCAAACAACCCACAATACCCAACACTAATTCCTAACCCACCAAATCCCCCAAAACCCCAAAACCGTGCCCGAAAGGCTGACTTGAATCAAATGCCTCCTGAGCCGTTGCAGACCACCAAATAAATACCGTTAGATATCCAACATTCTAACCAAAAATCACACCCTCACACCTGCACAAAAACCTTAACCCCAGCCTGTGAGTTCACACTCCAGTATCTGTATAACTACGTATAACAAGTTTACTGTCACAGTCCAGTGTTGGACCTGCACCACAGCTAACCCAGACACTGCTTAATCAACTTTCACCGCTCAATCATGGCTTTTGCTGCTTTCTTCTGCCCCTTCCTATGGCGGTGCTCTCACCCTCTAAAACTTGTATAATTTCAGAGAACCCTCCACAAAGAGAAGGAAAAGGGGGCACTCACCGATAAGAGGACAAAGTCTTTATTAACACAACAGCAGTGACATCAAGCACGCCAGAACCGAAACACAGTCATTAGGAGCGGATGCTGGGAACCTCTGGACGACGGCTGTTTTCATGCTCACATGCACTTCAATGGGTCCAGACTCATTTCTGAGCACGAAACAGCCGTCGTCCAAAGGTTCCCCATGCCCTCCCCTAATGAGACTGCACTTCAGTCCCTGCAAGATTTATGTCACTGCTGTTGTGTCAATAAAGGATTTGTCCTCGTATCGGTGAGTGCCCCCTTTTTCCTTCTCTTTTTGGAATAATATACTTTAGTAGAGTAAATATTTTCTTAATAATAACTTTTACAATGTAAAATAGGAAAAACACTTTTTTTTAATTTGCTGAATTGAAAAAGACATATAATTTTTTTTTCCTTTACCTTAATCTTAACTTCATTTGCCTTCTGTGTTCAGACACCTTTGTAGATCAATCAATCACCGTCTTCAGAGGGACATGGAAATGATTTTCCCGCCTCTTGTGCTATCTTACAATTCTTGGAAGTGTGCGATTCTCAGTAAATGACACTTTGACCTTCGTAGTAATCCTTTGCCAGGATATTTTTAGGATTTCGGTAAGATTGCCATCTTGTTTAAATCTTTTGATCTACGGCTTCTTCCATTTCAGCCGTCACTTTGTCAAACCTTTTCCATTTAAGGAAATTGGTGACCGATTAAAGTCTCATTTGTTACCTGCATTTGGCACAAAAATAATGTTTTTTATTTCTCTTTGCTTCACTTTCTTGGTTGTTCTTTGTTCATTCAAGTTCTTTGTTTTAAATATCCCCCACATACATTACTATGAATGTACAGCTAGGTCCAGCATTCATACTGTGGATAGGAAAAGTGAGACCTGCCCAAGGATGGCTTACAGCCCTGATATCTAAATTATATATGATGTTCTTATGGTGATCCCTGCTGATGGAAGATATCCAAGTCATAATATGTTTCAAATATTATACATTTCAAATATCAACACATTATAATGCAAAACTCACATCTTTCTCGCACCATTGTTGGTCTTTATTGACCCGCTGAAGATGCTTATTCTGCATTTAAAGCATAACCACCGTTTCAATTTTTATTTAATTATAATGTAAAACAAGTAATTTTAATTAACTTTGTAATATAATTCATTAGAAAATTCTGTCTGGTTACCATTCATAATCCTTCCACAAGGCGTCCCCACTACACTGTGTGTGAAGCTGATTCTGTGTCAGAGCCGTCTTCACAGTGAATACGTGACATGTAATCAAATAATGGAGAGGGTGTGGCCTACACTGTGCAGCTCACAAGGAGACAATGTATCACATTAAAGCACAGAGCTGAGCAATGTCAGGATGTAAACTCTTCTCTACAAGCTTCTCTGTTCTGTCATCTGGTTCCACACAGCAATCTCTGTTAACCTCTTGTCTGCTGGCTCCCCACACAACTTACCACCAGCCTGCTCTCACACATACTGCTGGCCACTCCCACACAGACATAAAAGGCAGCTTTTAAAATACCACAGAAATATGTGTGAAAATAAGTCATATTGCATAAAAAAAATCATTATCTTAGCTGCCATGTGACCCATCATTAACAACCAGTGCAGTACTGTGTTTTTTGTTTTATTTTTCAATGAAATGACATTTACACTTTAAGTGTGTTTCCTCTGTAAACTTTAAAAAAAACTTGAAATGTATTATAAAGTTGTGATGAGCGAGCTTGATCGCTACTGACACTATTTGATCAAGCATCTGAATGCTCGGTCGCACTCGTTATTCGACTATCACAAGCGCTTGAGCACCATGCTCAAGTCCCTGCCCCTCATATTTTACAGTTGTTAGACAGCCAATCAACATGCAGGCGTTGCCGGTAATGTCTTAGCCATACTGGTATTATATCTCCGCACACTGCAATTCACGAGGCTCCCATACCGGCATCTCTGTAATGGAGATCTCAGGGGTAAAGGACCTGTAATGAGGTCACAGTCATGTGACCGGCCTATACTGTACAGTATAGGCCGGTCACATGATACTGACCTCATCATAGGTCCTTTACCCCTGAGATCTCCATTACAGAGATGCCGGTATGGGAGCCTCTGATGCCGGTGAGCCTCGGGGGGGATTTTCTTTATTTAGAACAAGGAGAGGGATAGGATTAGGGTTTAGGATAGGGGATAGAGTAGGGAACAGGGAAATAGCAGGGAGAGATGAGAATAGTGAGGGACAGGATAGGAGAGGTCGGCACCCGCTCGCTCCCCGCAACTCGGAAGCGGGCGGGTGCCGGTAACCATGGTAAACAAGCGGGTCTCTAAGTGCAGGAGAGACCCGCTGTTACCATGGTTACCAGCGTCCGTCCGCTCCCAGGATGCAGGGAACGAGCGGACGCTGGGTACCAACGATCTGGCTGCCCAGAGGTCGCTGGTGAAGTCTGTCAGTGTGGACAGCTCACCAGCGACCTGATAACGATGTGTCAACGATGCATCAACGATGCTGATCGTTGTCGGCATCGCTGACACATCGTTATGTGAGACCGGGGCTTAAGGGTGTTTTTAGCCTGGTTTTATCTGATAATTAATTAATTATATAAAAGTAATTGGGGTCCCCACTGTGTTTGATAACCGGCCAGGGTAAAGCAGATAGCTGGGAGCAGGTATCAGGCTGTGAAGGTCCTTCCCAGCCTAAACATATCAGCCCGCAGCCACCCCAGAATTGACACATCCCAGTAGATGCCCAAATTCTGCTGCTTTTTCTGGTTCATCCTGATTGCCCTGTTTATTTCTGTTAATGTTGATGATTATGGCTTACAGCCAATGAAAACCCAGAGGTCATTATCTCTGAAAGTTAAAGTAGGAAGGATTAAGGGTCTGAAAGATAATAGGTATCAGAGGATTTAGCTTGTGTGGTTGTGAGAGTCACAACCACTATAAAAGCAGATCACGGCCCCTCGAGTCCCTAGAGTGGTGCATATATTGTAGGGACGCAACACATATATTATATAGAGTCATTACAGAGTGATCTATTGCAACTGGTTATTTCCGTAAATGTTGATGATTATGGCTTACAGCCAATAAAAACCCAAATGTCACCGGGGGCTACGGGGTACTCGGAACCAGCCCTCTCGTTGTCTTCGGGGCTGTGGGGATGCTGTAACAGTGGCGTGACCCGGTCCATGGTCACCTGTCAGGCGGTCAGTAAAAAATGGGAATTAAAAAGTCGTAAAAAGAAAAACTAAAAAAAAAAATAAAAAGAGTTTGTTGTGACGCCACCGGTGAAAGGCGGCCGGTAGGGCCGCTGCTGCGCTCCGGGACCTCTGGGGATAATGGAGTTGCAGCTGTGGTGGTATGATTCCCTACAGGAGGAGCGGGTTCCCAGGGCTTCCAGAGTTAAGGTGATTTGGGATGATGGGGAGCCAGCGGAGCTGAGCTGGCTGCGGAGCTGGATCAGAGATACTCTCAGGCAGCCTCCTGCTGCCTGCGTGGCGTTAAAGTCTACCTCTCTTCAGGCGTGAAATGAACAGTCTGACACAATGCTGAGTTTCAACCTGCTTTCGTCAGGCACTTCAGGTTACAGTGGCGGCTCCGGTAGTCCTTGGCAACCATTATGGCTTGTCCAGTGCATCCCCTTTGTGTTCCTTCCTCTTGGGCTCCTCTTTCAGGGCTGCCTGCTCTCCTCCTCCCTGCACACGCCTCCGCACGGTCCAGCAGCCACAGGCCTTCTTGGGCGACTCGTGGAGTCCCCTGGCCCTAGTACGGCTGCCTTCTCCTGCGCGGTGTCGGGAGTTGGCCGTGGGTCATAGAGATCCTGTGGCCCGCCCGGATTCTGTGGTTAGAGCTTGAAGCCTTCTCGCCACCTCAGGGCTGGGCCCCTGGTTCTCGGCCTTTCCTTCTGCTTCGCAGCTGATTCGGGCACATGGGTGGATCGCTCACTGCCTGCGCCCCTAGGACTCCTTCCATCTGCCTGCAGTCTGTAGCCCTAGGACCCGGGGTAGGCCTCATTGTAGCTCAGGCCTCCAAGTCCATGCTCTTTGTCTTCTCTGTCCCTTGTCCTCCTCCAACTGACTGACCACTTCCCTCTGCTCACTTCCCACCCACCACCTGTGTTCCCCCGCTGTCCCACAGCTGCCTGAGTCATCCCACTACCTGGGTTCACCCGCTCGCTCTGGGATTGGGGTGTGTTTGGTGTGTTGTGGGTGACTATACTTAGCAATCTTGCTGCAGACTAATAGTGGCGACCGGACTGCAGGGACACACACTACTATCTTAGAAAATTAAAGTAGGGAGGATGAAGGGACTGAGATATAAAATCTGACCTAAATAGGTATCAGAGGCTTCACCTTGTGTGGTTGTGAGAGTCACAACCACTATAAAAGCAGACCATGGCTGCTGCAGCCCCCAGCGTAGTGCATATAGAGTAGGGGATGTGAAGGGGTAAAACCACGTTGCCGTATTCCACAAGTAATCAAAAAGTGAATATAATCTGGATTTATTCTTCAGCGTGTTTTAGGGCTCCCTGGCCCCTTCCTCAGAACAAATCAATATTGTATTGCCATGTGTCAGGGCATTTCAGGGGGAATATTATATTCCCCCTTTGAAGTCTCCTGGTAATATGATATTGATTTGTCCTGAGGAAGGGACCAGGGAGCCCTATAACATGTTGACTAATAAATCAATATTATATTCACCCTTTGATGTCTCTTGGAATACGGCAGCGTGGTTTTTTAACCTTCCTCCTCCCTACTTTAATTTTCTGAGGTAATGACCTTTGTGTTTTCACTGGCTGTAAGCCATAATCATCAACATTAAGAGAAATAAACACTTGACATAGATCACCCTGTAATGACTATATATTATGTGTTTCATATTTTATATTGATTTACTGAAACAATTAACTTTTTGATGATATTCTAATTCATTGAGCTGCACCTGTAGTTTATTTGACTATAAGACTACCCCACACTATCCCTCTTTCACCAATTTATTATCAAAAATGTTCCCACGAAGCTCCTCTGTCGTCATCCACATTCCCTGAATTCAGCTCTGGTGACGGTGACCAGCAGTAAAGTACAAGCGATTCACAGGCGCTAGGTAGTGGCGACAACTCTCATCATTGTCGGTGGCTGTGATGAGGAGCAACAGCTGGGTGTACTCATTTAATGCCTTTAGAAAGAAAATAAATATTTACCAAGCATATCTAAATGTGTTTTCACACAATAATGAGACCTTTGGGATCAATAACGTATAGACGTTGGCTATTGTGTTGAAAGGCTTCCATCACCTCTTGCAGTTGATGAAACATGTCTTCCTATAGGTCCTACTCTGGGTATGGTGCTGTCCTGCAAAAAAAAGGGTATTGAGTTACTGCCACACAAATACTAAATACTACAACCCAACCTCTATTTTTGAGCCACAGAGCAATAATGCCCCTATACTGGCAGCATAGGAAGTTGGTGACGCAATGCAGATGGTTTCTTGTTCTACTATAGGTCCCAACTACTGCATAGTTGATAGTAGCTCCTCTTAAGGTACCTTTACACGCCGCAACTTTTTGGCAGCAATCGGAGGCAACCGAATGCGTGTGTGCACGTTTTTCACGGTTGCCTCCGAACGCCAAAGGTGCATTTACACGCCGCAATTGCACCCTCAACCTAAGGTGATGTGTCATCCCAGAAGTTCCCCACATTAACATTGGTAAACATCCGGTTGACTCCTGACGCCGCTTCACACGCCGCAATCTCCAAAGGAATGTGGGCGTACATGTTAATAGGCGTGACAGACTTGTGTATTCCACACCCCAAACACGCTGATTAGACAACGCAATAGCGTCATGATTGGCCAGCCTGCGCAGGAAGGGTGGCTAATACATGACGCCATTGCCATTGTGTAGTGTGAATGGTCAGCTCTTCCAATATGTTGCCCTGTGAAGGGATGGCCAATGGAAACACAGAAGCCACCACCAATCATCGCTGAGGGGGGGCGGTATTCAGCACACTGTGGCACACCTCTGGGAAATCAGTAGGCGCCACTGATTCCATCCCTATCGCTCGTTCACACGCCAAAACCAGGGAAATTCACCTTCAGGGTTGCGTCTGGTTTTTGAACAATGCTCTGAAACCGCAACCGGGAGCAACTTTCAAATTCACCACCGGGTTCCACAATTACACGGCGGAATTTCGTAGCAATCTCAGGGCAACGGTGACGGAACTCCGGATTGCCTCTCAGTTGCTACACCGTAGTTGCGGCGTGTAAAGGTACCTTTCTAGTAGATCCATTGCCGAATGCCATTTGTCTACAGTAAAGTGTCTTGCATGTCCGTTAATCGAATGCCATTGATCAGATATTTATGGCATATCTGTTCCTCAGAGGGAATTTTATTTTCATTATTTGCTCATATCTATACCCCGTACCTTTGTGACCTCACTGCTTTGAAAAATTGCATATGCAACTTTTCCGTCTTGGCCATTAAAGTCTTTTTTTCAGCTACCGTTATATAACGTGCACAGATGTTGGACTCACACATTTCTAAGGCTTTTGAAGAACAGAGTTGAGGTCCTTTAAGGACTGGTCTGCTACCTCTCACTGTTAATACCAATTCTAAGCCTTGAAAGTTATTAACCCAGAGCCAAGGGGCACAATAATTCTATCCTGAAACACAGGTCATAAAAAGCAACAGATGGAGGAAGTCTGAACCTCCTGAAATTGTGCTGTAGGCGGGTAGAACACAGGAGCAATAAAGAGCGTCTGATACAGACTCCTCATTATATGAAGCATGACTGTCGATGACTGGGAAAATTCAGACAAGGGGGAACTAAAAAAGTAGGAGTAACATAATCCAACCCCCCGATAGAAGAATCGGGAGCAAGATATGGGATTATTAGCTAAGGGAAGTGACTGGCCGACAGAAGAAAAGGGGGAGGCTTGGGAAAACGTCAATTTCTGTCAATGAAAAGTTCTGGTTAATCTACAAAAATTTACACCAAATTAGTTTAAAATCATCCGAATGAAACTCGGCAATTTTTCATCCACTTGTCTTCAGCCCTATTGTACCTGTATGATTGATTTGTCGATTTGTCGTCGTTTTGACCACTTGTCTTTGTCTACCCTCTTTTAAAGCGCCATGTATCCTAATAGCGCTATATAAGTACTTAATAATAATAATTAAGGTTAAGTGCATTGATAACAAATACCTTGCTAGACCTTGCAGCTCCATTCCGGGACAATGACAGTTTGTGGACCCTCGTTCTGGTGGGAGTTCCAACATCAGACCTTTATCACGGATAGGCTAGGGTCACACCTGCGCTTATGCCTACAATTATCAGGATTCCGTTAAAAAGATAGAATTTGTCAGCATTAACGCAATTAATAGCGTTGATAGATGGTAAAGGTTATTCATGGAAAAGACTCTATAGTGTATGTCCAAGTAGAGATTTTTGATGATTTTTTTGCAGTGAGTCATAAATGGCTGAAAAATATCTTAAAGGGATACTTAACAATGTTTGTATTGTTTCTACTGTTCATGCCTACTATTCTATTATCTGTAGGACTCTTGTAATTGACTGTGACAGGATCTGCTGCTCACCTCTCCCGTCTGGGACATTATGTTACTCACCAGTGTTCAGCTCTCAGGAGACTGATACAGCAAGGAGCTGCACACCGGTGAGTGGATACAATGTCCCATACCAGAGAGGTGAGCAGCAGATCCTGTCACAGTCAATTACAAGAGTCCTACAGATAATAGAAGTGTAGTAGATATCTCAGCATTATAGTGGATGAGTGCAGGGACACTAGAATTTGTTTTATCTTCCGAAGTATTCGTTTAAACGCTGGAAAGACTCTATCTATTGAGATTTATTGATTTGATTTTTATTCACTTCTATTGAAAACTAACTTTGCAATTAATATGTTCACTCTTTTGAGTTTTTAAATAGCTCCAGGTTTTCAAAAATAACAAGCATTTAAAGTATCATTGCCATAAACCCTGGATCTGTTATTTGTATCAGTTTTTCAACTTTAGGGCTCGGACACACTCTGCTACTTACATGCGAGCCTCTCGGACGAGACTTGGAAGAGGCTGTAGCAGTGACCCTGAACAACCTCTCCCTCTCTGGACGGGAATGACAGCTGCTTGTGTTTTTATGCAGCTCCAGACTCCCCGTCCAAGAGGGAGAGGCCGTTCAGGGTCACTGCTACAGCCTCTTCCGAGTCTCGTCCGAGAGGCTCGCATGTAAGTAGCAGAGTGTGTCCGACCCCTTAGAGTTCTAAGTCCAAAAACTGATGCTGATAACGGATCGTGGACTCAAGTGTGACTGCTCTGCTATGTGTTTTTTAACAGGACCCAAAAAACGCTGCAAGTGTTAAAAAAGGCACCATCCATTTTTGCTAGCGTTTTTTGGCAAAAAATAGGCAAAGTCCAAAAAACACATAGCTGCACAGGAGACTCAAAAAACAGCCTAAAAAAACAGATTTGTTATTGGATCCATGAAAATAAACTGGCATGTGTGACCCTAGCCATTCCAGCATTTGTTTTTTGCTTTGCAGTGCTGGAGTAGCACTTTAAATGTAAGCCATCTGCCTCTATCATATATTCCTTTTCCGGTTCTGCCACCTATGGCACCATCTTGTATCTTGTGATTGTAACTTTTGACTATCCAGAAATTGGAAGTTGCATCAGAAATGCTCTTTGCATCTCTCTGAAAGCCACAACGAGCTTACCATAGACTTACATTGAGTTGTGACCTCCTGTGGGCTCTATGAAACCCTTGAGAAGCCGGCAGGTCACAAATCATCCTTGACCGATTGGAGCGGCGGCGATAGAAGATTAAG